>WEIV01004729.1:9777-54434 GCA_013390005.1 Calyptomena viridis | reverse complement strand
TTCTAATAGTAGTACTTAAAACTGTTTCCTCAATCCTGCAACAACTGGAAATTTAAATTTATGATTCAGAAGACCCACTTCTTTCAGATTTTAGAAATCCTCATACAGCAGAGGACAGGGGGAGGGAGCAAGTCTCCATATATTTTAAGAAATTTCAGACCATAAAAGTAAGTCTATATTCACTAACAGAAAAGAGGACAACTCATTTTCTAAAAAAAGTAATCCCTCCCAAGGTCATCAAGAAAAATGCAGAGCAACCCATAAACACTAGAAAGACAGATTGAAACAAACTACAAGTTAAATTTTCTTACATTGTAGATACAAGACATATGTTAATTTCTTGAATGCTGTTGAACTCTCTTACAATTCTGATCCTATCTTGTGATTTTGTATTTCCATCAAGTCTTCGGTAATCTAGCCCAGATGCCATGCAGTACTGTTCCAGCACATCTAGCAACTGAGTGGAAAAATGAAGGAGAAAAAAAGAAAGTAAGTACTTTATACTATGTTTTTAATTAAACAGGATCACAGAGGCCATGTTTATCAAACATATTTTCAATAGACCAAGCACTGCAAATGAGACTGGATCTTCACTATTTTGGTATCAACCAAAAGTTCATGACTCTACTTAGCCATGATTCACTCAAGGTGATCAATACTGTTCGCTGCAGTCTCACTTCATCTTCCAGCCCTCGCTGTCTGTTTCATCTGTCACTCAATTAGTTCAATCCAATAAGCAGGCAGGCAAGTCAAATAGCTTCCTTCCACCTTCGTAAGTCGCAATTATTTGAAATACAGTAAATGAGCACCAGAGCCAGCACAGAATGCACAGTCAGAGTTCAGAGGCATGGAGTGAAAGAGACTCCAGTAACCAGCAACTAGTAATGAACACCATAGAGTACAGCCCCAAGACACATGAGTACTTTACTACTGCAATTAAACAGTACACTTGCAATTCTTTCCTAAGGCAAAAAAAAATTAAGTATTTAAGACTGAACTATCATTCAAACCACTATTTTTTTAAAATACTTTTTAGTGCTATCATTACAAATATTTAAATAAAAGAAAATTATACTATACAGTGCACCATTTCAGGAAACACATTACTCTCTAACAAGAAAAACAAGGAGCAAGTCCCTTAAAATTGAAATGTATGTATACCTCTTGCTCCAATTCAACAAAGTGTTAAGTTCAAATCAACTGGTGCAGTAACTCTCAAGACTGAAGTCTCATTACCACTGATGGTCAAAAGTCAGCAGAACAGAGGAAATTTAACAACTTTCAGTGCTAACACAAAGGTTTTGATATTGCAGTAGTACTCCATTGTGATACTGCTCTAACTCAAGACATACCAGCTGAACTCAGCTTTCTACACCCAAAGTAGCACAACAGTTTTAAAAATCTCTAAGGAAGGCAGAAGAAGGGTGTTGTATTTTTTTTGCCACCATCATTTTTGTCATAACAAAGTTCCAATATGCTAATGGAGTACAGTACTGTCTTCATTACTATTTCCCACTGTACAGACAGCAAGGAAACCTGTGGTTGACAGGTGTCACTTCAGGGCTTCACACTTCAGAACTTACTGTTGGAACTGCAATTGATAAAAATCAGCGGGAGCTCACCTTTGTGGAAAAGGAGAAAAGAAGAACTTTATCCTTATTTTTCAGGAAGTGGTTTAAAAGCTGCTGAAGAACCTGTAAATGACCCACAGCAGACAAATGAAGATTTTTATCTACAAGTCATCTCATGCACACTTACTGGTGTTTTCAACCTCTAAATGGGCTATACTGTAATTAATTATTTGCAAAACCAAACAGAGATGTAACAAAAATCATTGCTAATATAATAAATGTGCCAAAGGTAATGGAGATGCTGGACCTTTTAGTTTTTGCAGTGATCTCCATGGGAATCCTGCTGTGAAAAGGTCACCAGACTACTATGACAAATTCAGAAGCTATTTGTGTCAGTGTATAGACTGCAACAAAAAGTTACTTATGTCACGTGCCGGATCAGTGAGTTTTTATATTTAAAAAATGCACACATTTACCCTAAAAACTTGAAAATCTGTTTAAATTTTCTGTCCTACATCTGAGTTCAGAACTCAGAACTTGTCTTCTTAAAATAATCAGCGAGATCTATGTCCCTCCCCACTCCTACTCTCATCTGTTGCTCTGTTTACAGCAGGATCCAGCTTCCCAGACTCTGCACAGACCCTGAAATGCCAATAATCCGCCCACACACAGTGTTCTTCTGGTGGGGGAGCAAATAACCCAGAGCCTTGTGTATAATAATGATACTGTTATTTTCAAAAGAAGCATGTCCACATCTGGCAATGGCGGCTCCAGTGTACTGCCCAGAAGTCATAAACAATGGGGAAAACAGGAATTTTCGGTACCATGACTGTAACATTCTCCCACTGGGCAATAAATATTTAACAAATTATATTTATTCACTGATAAATACATAAACTGTTAATCAACAATGATTTCACTAAAAGCCTAACAGATCTTTTGATAACCAAATAATGACAAATGTTCATATTAACTTTACAATTCTGGATAATATCTAGAACATAAACCAGTAATTATATATGTCTTTGTATATGCTAGCCAGCCTGTTACAACTGAAAAACAAGGTACAAATGAGAAATCTTTTTGCCTGGTTTCATTGTACATGGATATATAAGCTAGGACTTATTTCACTTGAGAAAAAAAATCCAAAAAGGGCAATTTAACAAGAGCTGTACTACCTAAATTTGCATTTTATTCAGCCACATTAAGAAAAGAAAATAGAACAAAACCAGTGTTATTATTTAAAAGTAGAAAGAATTGGCTACTGCATTACTGTTGTTATTATTAAGTACAGGTCAAATAATGAGTTTCCTATAGGAGAATACACAAATAAATCCACACAGTTTACTTAAATAAAATGGATCAATTTCATCCCCATTGGGAATTTAGGTATTCTGGACTAAAGAAAAACTCTAACAGGGAAAAGTAATGAATGCTTTTCCACCAAAGAGAAATAAATTCTATACTTACGCACCAGAGTATTATCCTGTATGTTGCTAGTCTAAAGCAGAAATATTTGGTCATACTCAAGCAAAAGGGATTTAAACATGTTTCCCCATTCCTACACATTGTGAGTTGTCTGTATGTGACAAAATTTTACTTCTTGCTTCTAAGAATATCTTTTTTGTATAGAGATGTCCAAGTCAGCCTACGCTATTTTTAAGCCTTCAAAGCCATGCCTGCCTAAGTGAGGGTTATATTTAATGGAGGAAGTTATCATTATTTACAAGCTGCTCCCATACACTTTCATTTTCCTACTGAAATAACGACAATATGCCAAGCAAAAGTAATTAAATCAATCCAACAGTTATGCATAAGAGATGAGTATCAATTAAGAACAGTAGTCCAAAACTCCACAAATTATGTCTGTGGAAATACACACAGTTAAAAAAAATTTTAAGAAGTTATTTAAAGTGCCTAGACATTTAATAGCCCTTTACACTTGAAAGCTTTACAAAGTCTCTCTGAGCTAAAATTCTAACATAACTGCATAAATAATCAGACAAAGTAATAATGAGAAATACTGCAGGCTTGTAAAGCTACGCTCACTCGCCTTCTTTTACAAGAAGTCCCCGATACTTCTGTGTGGACAATCTGCAACCTTCATGTGTCAAAACAATGAACCACTTGTCCTTACACTTTTATTCATCCCCACTGTCATACATCATGATGGAAAAACGGCGGTTTTCAATAAAAGTAGGACACCTCTCTCATTCAATTCTCATATATTCAACTATTTCTGTTTAAAAATATGAGCATGAAATTCACCTTGAAATACAAAGTGCAAAAAAAAGTCTGAAAACTGTATGTTTTGCAGTATGACTGAAAATGAGGGGGTAATTTCACAAAAAAAGGTGAAGCTCACTCAGATCACATTACTGTGTATCACCCATCTCCCGTGGTAACAGGGACGTATTAGAGTCCTTATTATACCATACCAGTTATATACAAGCAATGATTATACATGGTATACATTCGGTTTGTAGAGACTGTTTTTCCAGGTTCTTGTTATAATCTTCAATTCAGAACATAAAACCTGGGGTGGCATGTTGTAAACGCTACAGCTTGCAAAACACAGAGAGATGACTATAGTCACACAGCACAAGATAGGATACAAACACCACACACAGGCCACTTGCTCACTCTTGCATACAAGCCATTCTAGTTTTACTGGTGGAAATAATTCATATCCCATAATAGAAAAAGCTGTGTTTCCCTGTGTGTTCTATTTCTGCTTGTTTGGAGAATAACAGATACTTTCAGCAGATAGATTAATCTTTTCAACTTTGCAAAACTGTTACAGCTGCTTAGCTAATAAACTTCATCAAAAAATCCCAGCCTTTCCCTGAATAAATTAAAAAAAAACCCAAACCACTACAAACTTTTCCTTTGCAAATATGCTCAACTGCAAAAGAAAAAAAAAATCACCTATACCAAATTTCTTTTTAGTCTGTACTAAATTTTAATTTAAAAGACTAGGCAATATCTATTTGGTCCATACTACCAGTTGGAAGCTACAAAAGACTTTTCATTAGTTTCTAAAATTTACTTATGGAACAGCAAATATAAAGTACTACATTGCAACAAGGTTATTAAAAACATTTTACTATCATTTGTCTCAATTATTTCCAAATAAACATGTTAAAAATTGGTAAGGTAGTTTTCAAGCTCTAGCTTGAGATCCCTCATCTTCTGTGATTACTTTCTTATGGTAAGAGGGCTTTCCAAATTAGTATTTCTTGAACATCTGCTTCCACAGCATAAAACCCAAAATTATCACAAATAGCTTCCCTTTTAAAATTTAGAATGGAAAACAAAAAGGCAAGTCACCACACCAGATATGTATGAATCAGTTTTTTGCATCATAGTTATTCTGAAGTCAAAATTAATAGACTTAAAACCCAGCTTATTTTTAATGATGGCTACATAGCACATTGCATAAAACTCCTCCTTCCAGGCACAGAAATCAGAGAGTCACAGAATATTTGGGTTGGAAGGGATTTCAAATATCATCTAGTTTTCAAACCACACCACCATGAGCAGGGGATGCCACCTACTAGATGCAGGGTCCCATCCAATCTGACCTTGGACATTTCCGGGCATCCACAACTTCTCTGGGAAATGTGTTCCAGTGTCTCACCACTCTTTCTGTTCTCTAATCTAAACATACTCTCTCCAGTTTGAAGCCATTATCCCTTTCCCTATCACTGTACAAAGTCTCCCTCCAGTTTGCTTTAGGCTCCCTTCAAGTACTGAAAGGTGGCAATAAGGTGACCCCAAAGTTGTCCCTTATCCAAGCTGAGCACATTCAACTCTCTCAGCCTTTCCTCATAGGAGAGGTGCTCTATCCCTCTAATTATCTTCATGGCCCTTCTCTGGATTCAATCCAACAGGTCCATGGACTTTTTGTGCTGTGAAGCTGGACATAATACATCAAAAGAGTGGAGTAGAAGGTGAGAATCACCTCCTTTGAGCTGCTGGCCACACACCCTTTCAAGCAGCCCAAGACGTTTGGCTTTCTGTGCCACTGCAAGCACACACTTCCAGCTCTTGTCCAGCCTCTCAACCACCAGCACCCTCAAGTCTCAGCAGCGCTGCTCTCGATCTCTTCATCCCCCACCTCGTATTGATATTGGGGGCTGCACTGACCCAGGTGAAACACCTTGCACTTGGCCCTTTTGAACCTCATGAAATTTCCATGGGCCCATTTTTCAAGCTTGCCCAGGTCCCTCTGGATAAGCTCCAGCACCTCAATCAATGTCTTTCTTGATGTGATGGGCCCAGAACTGAACACAGGATTTGAGGTGTGGTCTCACCAGTGCCAAGTACAAGGGAAGAATCACTGTCCCAGTCTGATACAGGCCAGGATGCCATTGGCCTTCTTGGCCATCTGGGCATACTGCTGGCTCATGTCCATCCTGCTATCAATTAGTACTCCTCGATCCCTTTCTGCCTGGCTGCTTTCCAGCCACTCTGTCCCCAGCCTGTAGCGCTGCAGGAGGTTGTTGTGGCCAAAGTGCAGGACCCGGCACGTGGTCTTGTTGAACCTCATGCCGCTGGCCCAGGCCCATGGATTCAGTCTGTCCAGATCCCTCTGCAAAGCCTTCCCACTCTTCAGCACATCAACACTCCCACCCAGCTAAAGTCCACAAAATTCCGGAGAGCGCACTCAATCCCCTCATCCAGATCATCAACAAAAATATTAAACAGGACTAGGCTGAACACTGTTCCCCAGGGAACACTACTAGTGATCAGACACCAATTGAACACAACTCCATTCACCAACCATGCTCCGTGCCTGGCCATCCAGCCAGTTTTCAACCCAGCAAAGAGTGCACCTGCCCAAGCCAGGGACTTTGCAAGCTTTTACAGAAGAAAGACATGAAAATTAAAAACATGAATAATGCCACAGGAAAATAACTAACCCCAGAATTGCTTCATAAGCACTACTGAAGATGATGGACTCCAGTTTTTAGAGCTATGTACTAAATATTTGCTGGTAGCTAACTCAACAATTAAGTTCACTTTCATGAGATAATTAAGTGTATACATGAAGGTATCTCACATATATGTAATAACAGTAAAGAAAGATGTTGCTTGCATAATAGCAAATTAACAAAGTGATAACATCCATTACTGGTACAATGATGTGGTCCTCCCACAGCCACCAGTCCCAACCAGAAACTGTGAATATCCAGGATACAGAGAGCAAAAATTCTGCAGAGCTTCTAATCCCTGCAGTTACTCTCAGCTCAGGAACACTCCTAAAACTAGTATGGTTTTCTTTTTCATTAGCTACCTTAGACTTCTTTTTCGGCTGCATTAAACATCATTAAACATCTTTTGTTCCTTTCTGAAACCAGAGAAAAGGAGTTTCTGAGGTAAGGAGTTTCAGAGATTCATACCTGACATGTTTATTTTGGTTATCTTTTGCATTACTTGTATTATTTTCATCTAACATTCAAAGGGTTCAAAAAGTCAGTAAGCACGCAGTACATCTTCACCAGTTTCATGCTACTCATGATTGTGTAGGTCCCTTTCACATCCATCCTAAAACATTCTTTCTAGACTGGAGAGTCTTGGCCCTACTTGGCTGCTTCTGACCCACAGTTACTAATCACCTTTGTGGCCCTTCTCTGAACCTTTCTCTGAATCTTTTTAAGGTCTAACATAGGCTTTTTGAGAGGAGGGACTGGAAGCACATGCAATACTTAAGGTGCACAAATCGTTAGGCCCATAATGATTTTATTTTGCTCTCTTTTCTTTCCCAAGTATTTCTGACTGCCACTGGAGTCCATTGTTTCATGAAACAACAACTCTGTTGACTGTAAAATCATTTCCAGGCCCACCACGAAACATGAAGGTAACATCTCAGAATGTCTTAGCAGAACAGACCACTCTTATCTTATTCAGTCTTTGCCCAGATGTATTCTGATTCATGACAGGAAATACCTGCTCTGGTATGACCAACCATAAACAGAATGGATAAAAAAATCACAGCTATTAGGTGTACATTTTCTTATATCCATACATTATAGTAGCAGATCTATTAGTATTAATATTATTTCTTTTTCTTCTAAGGAATGGGTTTACCTTCATTTTTCCACTGTATTTTGGATCTGAAATTGTTTCAAAGGCTGCATCTTTGCTTAACTGCACGAAATCTGGAAAACTGGAAAATACCTGGCTACAAACTCGTTTGATATGTGCTTCCTGAAAGAAAAGCAGAAAGATTGAATAGGTGTTAAAAATTAGGGCTATATTAGGATACCAGTAAGCCAAACAGGCTGAAACATGATACTTCAAGTACTTCAAGCAGAGTTATGTGAGTTTTTATTCAGTTCACTACAAAACTGCTAAAACAACTCCTGTGTGTTTTGCATTGCTTCATTTAAAAACAGGAGATTCTTAACATGAAACCATGGATTGTAGCTACTAGAGTGAGAGATGCTCAAAAATTCTTCTTCTGGCCAAAAACTGCAATAGGCCTGGCCAGAATCATCAGTCTCAAAAATCTCAAAAATCTCCGTCTGCATCCCGAGGTCTGCATTACCCAAGACTTTTCTATCAGCATTTCTCTTGACCCACTGGCATAACAAGCCAATATGAGAATTACATATTGTTCCACTGATACAACAAAAAACTCTATGGGAAATCCACTAAAACTGTTCAAAAGCCACACAAAGCTCCAGTGCTAGAATTTAGGTCTGAACTTGAATGTGACCTCAGACTTTAAGTCCACGTTTCCAGAGAGAAAGAAAAGATCACATCTCTTACTTAAGAATAACACATGTAATGGACTTGAACACTAAAAGTGAGGAATACTACAAGGCACCAGTTTCTTCAGTAGATTTTTGCAAAGTTAATTGTTATGCATGGCATAAAAGACAGTAAGTCAAAAAATACTCATATTGTGTTATTTCAGAGGTTATTTAAACCTCAAATGTTATCACAACAAAAAACTCCATATGCGATACAGAAAAAAAAAAAACAACTGAAAACATTTGGGTATATACTACAAATAGCAAGAGTAGCATTTCCTAAAAACCAAAATTGCTTTACTGGAATGAATTTGCAAAATTATCCAGGATATTCTGATTTCCCTTCCTCGGTGGCTTCTGAGAGGAAGTAGTAATGTCCCTAAATCTCTTTGTTCATTCCAGGATCTTAAGGATCATATACAAGCATTTCTAAAAACTCTGCTGTTTGTGGGTTTTGTATGTGACTTGCCACAGTAACAAGATAAATTGATAGTGGTCTCTCATTGAGCATTTTCTTCTAAAACGTATTTCTCACTTTTAAATAAAACCAACTCTTTAAACATAAAGTACTAGAGAAAAAAAAGCACATTCTAATAGTAATTTATTTATTTGCACAAAGTGCTCATATAAGCACTCATAAATGTAACAGAAATGGTGCTATTAGAAATCACTAAAAATTACTCTCCCTCCTAAACCTTTCCCATATTTCTATAACCCTTATTTTCAGATCTGCATAAACCAAATGAACATACTGTTTTATATAACATCTTTCTCATACCTCCATTATGAACTACTGAACGGAAAAGGGATTTTGCAAAATATCTCAACTGCAGTCAGTTAAGACTCAACAAGGAGGCCAGTAGCAGTTTTCATTCATGAGTTTTCATCCTGTTTTCCACAAGTCCGTTTTTTAGATACTTCTGAAACTGACCTGCTGCTTGCTAGTAGTGTTGTCTGTCTGCAGCAATGCAGTATGATTTGCAACTTTCTTCAGGATTGTTAGATAACTGAAGCGCAGAGACTTAATTGTTTCACCATGTGCATTTACCTACAAAGTTAATGCAAACAAATACTCCTGAAAAGAAGTGATAATATAAATTATATGCTATTTTTACCAGGTTTAATGCATTAATAGTTCTAAGTAGTACTATAATTGATCCCAAAAAGGTGTGTACTATATTTCTAATGAAAATTAAGTTTTTTTTTACCCTCAGCCTTGTGATCCTATTAATAGAAACACCTTCTCAAAAAAAAAAACCCAACCTACAGCTACGTTTATAGTTTGCTAAACATTCCAGATAGTTACTTCTGTAGATATTACATTAAGATAACCAAGAACTGCTCAGTAAACAAAAAGATGGTAACTTTACAACTAATTTAAATGTAAATCAAACCAGAGCTGTTTGAATAATTTCTTACCCTACAACTGCTAACTTGACTTTTCTCTACAGCAAAAATATAAAAAGTTTTATAAACATCTCGAATAACATAATTCAAACTTCAAACATTCACTTAAATTGCAGCAGCAGCTACTGCATCAGCTATTTTTCTGCCTTATGGTTGACAAATTTCCATCAGTACTTGTTTTCCTTTCCCTTCTCAAGTTACTAAATTTCAGTTAACTTTGGAATAAGACAGTCCATAAGACCACTTTAACCATCTGCAGGCCTGCCTACTGCCGTTTGTGAATCAAGTTCAACAGCATTTTGGTTTTTCTACAAAACATCACAAGAAACAAAAGCCTGCAAAGACGACTAGTGTCCATGGAATATTAAACAGACTGAGAGTGCTATTGTTCATAAGGAAAGATGCAGAAGACTGAATAAACTACACCATTTGGAAAAAAACTCCAAAACACTACACAAGAATAAAAACAGGCCCGGAAACAGGGAGAAGCAAGTATGAGATATATGCTTCTAGATATTTAAAGTGTGCCTACTGAGTTAAGTGGGCAAAGCAAACACAAAGTTAGATTGAGTGGCAAAGAATTCCAGAGAAGATTGAAATCTGCAAAGCTGTTACTAGTGGACAGAGTTCAGCTTGTGCTCTGTGGCTGCTGTCACAGTTCTCCCTTCAATGAAGCAAAGCAAAGTACTTGTTTAATGGCATAAGAAGACACAATTCAACTGTAGTTAGAACACATGCAAAGCCCAGACAACCTGCTGAGTTCAGGATGCTTTCCATTTGCAGCTTCTGCACAGACTGCCTGTGGCACATGGGAGTGGCACGCCCAAGACATACCATATCATCCCAATGCAGTATCCTTGCCAGTATCATCTGGATCACAGGTGCATTTATTAATACAAAAGATCCTGAAATTACTCCATAAATAACAACCACCTGCTCAGGGCATGCAAAGAAGCTTTGCAGTAATCCAAAAGCACCTAACTCCATCATGCTTGTGATGCGGCCACCCAAGTTTCTAGCTGAGATTTCCCAAATAGATGGCCTACCACCAGGCAGACATTTCAATCAGCTCTTTGTCAGCAGAGTCTCTCAAGAATTCCAGAAGACTATGCTCTAAAATCCAAACAGTGCAAGTTCTTACTTTGTAACAGCAGTTCTTTCTTTTCCGGCCACTGTTGCAGCTACAGGGCTCTCCTGCTCGTAACACTAAGGTTACATCATCTGTCTCTAACACAGCCTGGTACACTGTTTTCTGGAATTCAGTCAGGGAACAGTACACCATCTGCCAAAGAGAAAACCCAAGAAGCACTGTTATGTGCGACATACAATGATGAGAAAAAAGCACTGCATCAAAAACACAAATCACAGATCATCGAAAATAAAGCAGAAATAAATACAATACTTGCTCAAATAGTTGCAGGAAATTATTCTACCAGTAAATGAAAAAATTGTGGATTTTGACACTTGCAAAAGAGCCTGGAATTGCATCCAAAATGTACACATACTTATTTT
This sequence comes from Calyptomena viridis, assembly GCA_013390005.1. Taxonomy (NCBI): domain Eukaryota; kingdom Metazoa; phylum Chordata; class Aves; order Passeriformes; family Eurylaimidae; genus Calyptomena; species Calyptomena viridis. The sequence goes on along the minus strand of WEIV01004729.1, from coordinate 43,183 downwards.
ATCCTTTGTAGAACTTTGGGACAGGATATCAATGTCAAGCTACAAGAACACTGCTGTTAGACTTCTCACCACCTTTCCGTATGGCTTTTGTGAAGGAATACAACAAGGGAGAAAAAGTGAGAGAAATAAATGCATAATTTTAATTACAGATTCCCCTCTGCTTTGCAAGATGCATAAATTTGCCCTCTTTCCCTTTTTTAGGCACTAGCTATCATAGGTCACTACCACAAGCAGGACAAACAGAATAAGGAATGAGAAGGCAAGGATCTACACAGTGCTATGGCCAAAACTGATCCCTCTTCTTAGAGACTGTGGGCAGCATCTCCATGACATCTTTAGTCTTAAGCAGCAGGAGACAGAAATCTCAGGATCATTCCTTAACCTATGCTTCCCACACAGCAGAAGCACCATGCTGAGCTATAATACAGCAGTAACTTGAACATATACTCACATTAACAAGATAATGAAAAGAACAAAACCTAGATTTTGTTATTATAGAAATGCTAGATTCAGAAAAGTGACCGATGTTTGTATTAAACTTTCCTTCAGAAGACAGCTTAGATGACATTACTATAAACTAAGGATGAAGAATAAACAAAAAATTTTGAAAACAAAACCAGATGCAAATTTATGTATTTGCCTACTTACAAGATTTATCAGAACTCTTAGCTATATTAAAAAAGTATTATCATTTATTTACAATTGCACCAGATGAACAGGATTACAGACTTATAATAGAATCAGCTTTACGCCTGAGGTTTTTCTTTTATTTAAGGATTGAAAATGAGGGGGTTAAAAGCACACTGTTTAACATACAAAGTGCTAGCTGCAAATTCAGAAGTTCTACATACAATTTCAAGAGATTTACACACACTGTTTTGGGTTTTCACAGAAAGTACACATAAGCCAGATGCATAAGGCACTAGTCAGAAGACTAGCTGAACATTTTCAGGCTTGATTAACTCCATTTCAACATGCAATCATAGTAATTACGTGAACAAAGCACACTACTGCAAGTGCATTTTTTCACAGATACATATATATTCTTCTTAAGATGAAAACCATAAGCTACTACAGACACAATGAAAGAGAGAAAATACAACAAGGAAACAAAAAAGTAGAGATATGTTCACTAGCACTGTATTTGAAACAAAGAGACTCTTACTCTGTCTTCCTTTTTTGGCAACTGATCACTGATAAGTGCTTTGGTACGTCTCAGAAACCAGCCAGACATTTTTCTTGCTAGCTTCACCATGGCCTTACGACCTGTTGCTAGCTCTCTTTTAGTTGCAGTGTGCCTCTGGCCATGCTCCACTGGATCAGAAAATTTCTTCTTGAAGTGTACTCTGCTACCTAAAAGTCCTGGTACAGCCCTATTGAAACACAAAAGGGGGTGGAGGGTTGATTCACTGATTCAAAGCATATAATAATTTTCTTCTGTGACTAATGGCAAGAGATATTAAATTAACAAGCTCTAGAGAAATTACTAAAAATTGTATGTACAAACAGAAATGTATACTACTTTCAGACATGCCATTTTTCATTTGCTTTCTGCGACTTTCAAATATTAAGAGAAACCCTTTACAAAAAGGTTTGCAATCTCCAGAAAAATTAAAGCTTAATAGACCAACAGAAGTCACAAATATGTAGAACCTCTCAACTACAAGACTGCTATGATTTGGAGCCTAAACAGTAATGTTGTCAATTTTACTGTTTTTATGAAATCAGATTATGCAAATACTACAATTTACTAAATAAAATCTTAATAAAACAATAGTAAAAGAATTTAGTAATCACTGGCAGCACTACATATTGGAACAATCTATTAGCAACATCAGCACAGCTTCAGTGGACCAGATGGAACACCAAGTTTTAAGTATTTTGCCTGCTATTTCTGTTCTGTACATCTTTATATTTAATGTGTTTTGTTCCTCCTCTGTAAAGCATTTCCAGTATGTTTAGATTTATATCTACAGTTAGTTGCACCTCTCCACTAAAAGTTTTTCCGGGCAAGACTTTTGCTTTGCAAAATATGTGCATGCAGAAAAACCAGCAAAATATAATTACTTTCATCCTCCAAGTAGGTCAGAATGATGTGCACGTACCGGACAGAGCAAAGCAACAGTGTTGGTCAAGGCTGTGTAATGATTACCTACTTACTAGGTAAAAGAAAAAGAAGAAATAAAAGAGAGTGTCCTTAGAAAAAAAAACCCAAAGGTAAATATGGGGAAGAATCATTTTAACTGCTTCCCAAATTTTCCAAAGAAGCCACTTTTGAAGAGCTCCAAATGTATTAAATAACTGCAAAATTCATACCAAGAGCTCACCTTCACAGACGCATTAAAAAACATAGTTATATTCTTACAAAACATTGAGGGTTTTGAGGCGGAGGGTTGTGGTGGTTGTTTTTATGACACAGACGGGTCCACATCATCCACTTCTACCCCAGTTCCATTGCACGGTTAATGTGTAGAGGTGTTTAAACATAAAAAAAAAATACTTTATTTACCAGTCCATGACACACCAAAGTTCCCTCATATTGTTTTGAAGAATGGTTCCAGTAAGACCTATGCGAACACTGCATTTTAATGACTTCATGGTTAGAGTTATTTGAGCCTTTGGATTCTTGATTCTATGTGCTTCATCCACTATCACAGCAGACCATTCTACACTACAGATCAAAAAAACATTTTTGTTAACTGACATTACTTATACAGTCATCCCACAGACTCTAAAAAAGTTAAGTCAGCCACACAAGCAGCTATGATTGTTATAATACACTATTATTTTTTAATTTTTCTGTTTTACATTACATTTACATTTTGTTTTACATTACATTGTACTACTCAGTTTCTTTATATTCTGTTAAATAAATTCAACTGCCATAGTTGAATATGGTGGAATTTCTACCAGAAAGCATCACGTGAAAATATCTATATGATACAAATACGGCATAGGAATTTTAATATTTTGTGATTGTGACTAGAAGGAACATATCTAGAAACACTGACCAATATACATTCTGCAGCCAGTTCAACTTAAGGGTAGAATGACCTGTATACAGTAATACTAATTTAAGTCACCAAGTGTCTAGGAAGGGATTTCTTAAGAGTTCACTTTATGTATATGAATATTTCAGAACACAATATGCAGTTCACTAATCTGAAGGCTGATCTTGTGAAATTTTGGATACTCACTAACAATATTCAGTCATATCCGAGTTCCTTACATTCCTAAAATATGCCAAAAATTGGAGTTTCCAAAAGAAGTCTAACAGATGTCCATATGCTAGCCCCTTCCAGTTAACCTCTCAAACTCAGAGGTTACTNAACTCGTACTCTACTTTCAAGATAGTATAAGGGAAGAGGGACTCTAAGATTGGATGACAAATACGTGGTTTTAAATGTTCAGGTTTTTAGGACTCAAAAATATCATCAAGCTGGTGAAAAATGCAAGTAACAGTGAAAATACCTTTCTGAACACTTGCTAAAAATTCCAGGTTTTTTGTCTCCTTACAGTCTACTGAGAGAAATATCTCCTATCTATCTTTTAACTGTCACCAGTTTTCAGGCAAGTAATTCCTGCACCTTTTAGAGAACATTTCACACACGTGTCAGCAGCAAAGACTAGCTTCATGGAAACTATTCAAATGCTTACTGCTACCAAGTAACCCCCTACAAAGATACGAGGAGCTAAACTTGCCAAACGTAGTTAAACGAGATGCTTCACTTCAGCACAGTGAGTCACTAAATTCAACAGTAAATACATTATACAGAAAAAGTACTTACAAAGAACATTTCACAATTAAGACAGTTAATTGTAAAACCATTACCTGTTAAATTCATCCAAATACAGGCGAAGTATCTCATACGTTGTAAGAGCAACTTCATATTTCCCTTGCTTGATGTGAGACATGTCATAATCTTTTTTACTGCCATGTAAGACAGAAATCTTAAAGTATCCCCACGTGTCTAACTCATCCTTCCAGTTGTACAGCACTGAAAGAGGGGCCACTATGAGGAAAGTCTGAAAACAAATATATTACAGTATTTCTTGAAAAACCACAACGTAGCACTTTCTAAGTAAAGAAAGTCAAAATCTCAAGATTTATTTCACTGCTTTGAACAGTTTGCGACTTCAAGCACAATATGGTAAATATTCGAACAGTTAATATAAATTCAAAAGTAATCAGTTTACTCTGAGTATATAAATAGCACAGAAAAAATATCGTAATACTAAAATTAAATACCAAATAGCACTACTTACTCAAATTATACACTAACAACTGCGATAAGACATGAAACATTATCACTTTGCTTTGTTATAGCATCTGTATACAATAAAATATTTTACAGATGGAGAAAACAAAAGGATGAGGAGTGTAAGGAGCTTCCTCCAATCTACGAGTCGACTCATCATATGACTGCAAAACAGAAAGACCTGAAAAGAGTTTAAAAATTGAACACAGCTCATCCAATTCACTTAATAAGAAAGAATAATAAAATCAATGAGGTAGGAAGTGACCTCGAGAAGTTTTTAGTCCAATTTTTTAGTCAAAGCAAGGGCAACACTGAATTCAAACAAGGATTTTCCCAAATCAGGTCTGCAAAACCTCGCAAGGCCGGGTGGGGTCCATCCTGTGACCTATTTCAATATTAAATATCCTCAAAGTGACATTTTTCTCTTTTTCACAGCCAGAAGCATTGTTACTTCTTAGCACATGAAGTGCTACCCCTTTACATTTNTGAATATTTCAGAACACAATATGCAGTTCACTAATCTGAAGGCTGATCTTGTGAAATTTTGGATACTCACTAACAATATTCAGTCATATCCGAGTTCCTTACATTCCTAAAATATGCCAAAAATTGGAGTTTCCAAAAGAAGTCTAACAGATGTCCATATGCTAGCCCCTTCCAGTTAACCTCTCAAACTCAGAGGTTACTAATTCACTTAATAAGAAAGAATAATAAAATCAATGAGGTAGGAAGTGACCTCAAGAAGTTTTTAGTCCAATTTTTTAGTCAAAGCAGGGGCAACACTGAATTCAAACAAGGACTTTCCCAAATCTTAACGGAGCATATGTATTGTTATTAGTGATAGCTAATTATTTAAGAGCAGTTTTTGAGGCCAGTCCATCACTGTAGCTAAGCAATGCATATAGCTTCTTCTGGTCTCAAGACCATAGCCCCATCCAGTCACATGATCCGCAGAAACAGTTTGGCAAATCTGCACGCTGAAGTAATGTATTTGCAGGCAGTCACACATCAGATCTGCTCTGTACATGCACCTACTTCCTGACCACTGACTATTCTGTGACCAAGCCTGACTAGTTCCTTAGAGACACAATACAAAGAGTTATGGTGCTGCTAACAAAACGACTCTTCTACCTGCACTTCTCAGACCTGAGCAGAGAGACGAAGATCTGATTGTTTTGATGATGTTTGGCTGTCCAGACGACTAGGGCACTCTCTAGAGCCTGAAACTTTTCCAACACCTGAAACAAGATCAGCAGATCCACTGACAACTCCAGCTGCTGAGGGCAGGCTGCTACTANTGTCATAATCTTTTTTACTGCCATGTAAGACAGAAATCTTAAAGTATCCCCACGTGTCTAACTCATCCTTCCAGTTGTACAGCACTGAAAGAGGGGCCACTATGAGGAAAGTCTGAAAACAAATATATTACAGTATTTCTTGAAAAACCACAACGTAGCACTTTCTAAGTAAAGAAAGTCAAAATCTCAAGATTTATTTCACTGCTTTGAACAGTTTGCGACTTCAAGCACAATATGGTAAATATTCGAACAGTTAATATAAATTCAAAAGTAATCAGTTTACTCTGAGTATATAAATAGCACAGAAAAAATATCGTAATACTAAAATTAAATACCAAATAGCACTACTTACTCAAATTATACACTAACAACTGCGATAAGACATGAAACATTATCACTTTGCTTTGTTATAGCATCTGTATACAATAAAATATTTTACAGATGGAGAAAACAAAAGGATGAGGAGTGTAAGGAGCTTCCTCCAATCTACGAGTCGACTCATCATATGACTGCAAAACAGAAAGACCTGAAAAGAGTTTAAAAATTGAACACAGCTCATCCAATTCACTTAATAAGAAAGAATAATAAAATCAATGAGGTAGGAAGTGACCTCGAGAAGTTTTTAGTCCAATTTTTTAGTCAAAGCAAGGGCAACACTGAATTCAAACAAGGATTTTCCCAAATCAGGTCTGCAAAACCTCGCAAGGCCGGGTGGGGTCCATCCTGTGACCTATTTCAATATTAAATATCCTCAAAGTGACATTTTTCTCTTTTTCACAGCCAGAAGCATTGTTACTTCTTAGCACATGAAGTGCTACCCCTTTACATTTTTTCCTGAGGAACATGGATCTATTATTCACAGAGTTAACAGTCATATGGCCCAAACTGTCTAATTATTCCAATAAAATAACAAAGGAAAACAGAAATCACATGGTTTCTGTGATCGGTAACATTAAAATGATCTTCAGATTTATCTTATTCACACAGAACTTTTACACGTATCTTTTATCTGCTGACACTGTATTGGATTACTTACATTATCAGTCAGACTTACTTCTGACTTTATGACAGCCAATCAAGAAACTATATGGGAGGTCACAAGAATGACAGCAATAGATTTTCCAACTATATGCACTTGTCTTAACTATCTTGTTATTATGGAGATACATGCTTTTTTTTCTTTAAAAATACAATCACACAACACTAATTTTCTACTCACTGACATAGGCTTTTCCAAGTACTCTAGCCACAAGTCTAATTCAGATATTTCAAAATGCTTCGTGTTAGTGAGGATCAACAGTAGTAACAGATTAGACAGTATCAGCTAGATAGTGCACTATGACAGTCTGGAAAAATGAAGGCTTCCCTAACACTACTAGGAAAGACATGAACCCCTAATCTACTTCAGTACTTGAATTCTAAAAATTAATATAAATAAGCTCCTACAGCAAACAAACAAACAAAACCAATCCAAGTATTGCATTTTACCAAAATTCTTAAGCTTGTATCACTCAAAGTTGTACCTTTTTGGGGTTACAATTCAAGCCCTTTTTCATTGTCCTCAGTAAAAAATCTGGCATATTATTTTCAATATCCTCACGCGTTCCCTTTTTGTGCAACACTGCAGCCAAAAATGAAATGACCTCGAGAAAGAAAACAATTCACATTGATTATGTACAATAAGAAATTGAATGAGTTCCACTGAAAACAAACATTTAAAACAAAATCTTGGATGGGACTTTGTAAGGTGGTTTAGTTCTGTAAAATGCTTAACCTAGAGGTTTGTTTTTCATTAATATGTCTTTTTCTATATGTTCCATTCCTTCAAATTCCTATCATTAACATCAAAACCATTTCTTTCTGTTGTGCCATATTCTCCCATCTACCTCAAACCAGTCAAGTTGATTATGAGAAGACGCTCGTAATACTCATACACTGCTGCAAGGCCAAACGTCCCAGCATATGCTATTCCAATCTGCTCCCACAGTAATCCAAAACAGGAACAAGGCCGAGATATCTGGTCAGAACATGCAAATCTGTAAAATCCACTTGGGATAAATGGTATCCATGGGGCTAAGCAGCAGCAAAGACTAGATGCATCATGCAAGTTTGCAGATATTGTTTAATTACTGACTTTATTTTTTTCATTCTTTTGTGAGTAAGAATTAAATTCAACTGAACAATAAATCTCTATGTCTTCCAGATCCTCCATTTTTGGAAGAATTTGCATCATAAATTTGTAACAATAGCAAAGGCTGTAAAATGGCAACTCATTCTGAGAAAACTTCCGTTCTTACAGATAAAGCAAGAAGCAGCATAAAGGTCTTGATAAGAAACTAATCTACCATAATCACACTAAGAAGCAACGTTATTCTACTTGCCTCCACCTTAACTTCAGCTTGAATTCAAAGATACATTCAGTCAGGCCAATTAAAGCCAAAAACAGTTCAGAAGTACAATGAACATCAAAATGCCAAAGGGTTTCTAAAAAAATCCTTTTAAGTCATCCTATAATACAGAATCAAGTCTTATGCTTGTCAGTTGGCTGAACAAGTTTTCTTTAAGACTAAATCAGTTACTCAATGAAGTTTAATTAGTATTTGTTTTTTTATATGTGCAAACCTTTTCTAAACAAGTGAATTCTTCCCTTTTACTTCATATCCACTGAACTGTCTTCCCCATATTGAACTTGAACATAAACACTGTGTTTTACAAAAAACACACAAGATCACAGAATCGTAAAATTATTAGGATTGGAAGGGACATTAAAGTTCACCTAGTTCCAAACCTTGCAATATGCAATTCACTAGATCGGTCCCCCAGCCAGCCTGGCCTTGAACACAAAGGGTACTTGAAAGCTGCAATGAGTCTCCCCGGAGCCTTTTGTCTGGGCTGAACTGCCTCAAGTCTCTCAGCCTGTCTTTGTAGGAGGGGTGCTCCATCCCTCAGATCACCTTTATGGCCTTCTTCTGGACCTGCTCTAAGAGGTCTTGTGCTGATGACCCCAGAGCACAACACTCCAGGTGGGGTCTCACAAGGGCAGAGCAGAGGGACAGAATCACATCCCTTGACCTTCTGGTCACTCTGCTTTTGTTGTAGTCCACAGCTGCAAGCACACACTGTTGGCTCATGCCCAGCTCTCCATCCGCAAGAACTCTCAAGTCCTTCCCCACAGTAACTTCTCCCAGTCCGTGCTCACATCTGGGATTGCCCTGATCCAGGTGCAGCACCTTGCTGGTGCAACTTGCATTTGTTGAACCTCCTGAGGTTCTCATGGGCCCACTTAAGTTAGTCCAGGTCCCTTTGAATGGCATCCCATCCTACTGTTAGGTCAGCTGCACTGCTCAGCTTTGTGTCATCTGCAAACTTGTTGAGGCTGCATTCAATCTCACCGTCACTGAAGACAATGAAGACCAGTACTGAGATAAGAGTCCTGAGGGACTTCACTCATCACCAGCCTCCACCCAAACATACAGCCTTTGACCACAACTCTCCGGCTGCATCCAACCAACCAGTTCCTTATCCATCGAATTCTCCATCCATCAAATCCAAGTCTCTCCAATCTGGAGATAAAGATATCATGTGGGACCACATCAAAGGCCTTAGAGAAATCTACAAGATGACATTTGTTGGTCTTGCCGTGACCATTGCTTTCATTACATCACAGCAGGCCATTAGATGGGTTAGGCATGATTNTGCAAGCACACACTGTTGGCTCATGCCCAGCTCTCCATCCGCAAGAACTCTCAAGTCCTTCCCCACAGTAACTTCTCCCAGTCCGTGCTCACATCTGGGATTGCCCTGATCCAGGTGCAGCACCTTGCTGGTGCAACTTGCATTTGTTGAACCTCCTGAGGTTCTCATGGGCCCACTTAAGTTAGTCCAGGTCCCTTTGAATGGCATCCCATCCTACTGTTAGGTCAGCTGCACTGCTCAGCTTTGTGTCATCTGCAAACTTGTTGAGGCTGCATTCAATCTCACCGTCACTGAAGACAATGAAGACCAGTACTGAGATAAGAGTCCTGAGGGACTTCACTCATCACCAGCCTCCACCCAAACATACAGCCTTTGACCACAACTCTCCGGCTGCATCCAACCAACCAGTTCCTTATCCATCGAATTCTCCATCCATCAAATCCAAGTCTCTCCAATCTGGAGATAAAGATATCATGTGGGACCACATCAAAGGCCTTAGAGAAATCTACAAGATGACATTTGTTGGTCTTGCCGTGACCATTGCTTTCATTACATCACAGCAGGCCATTAGATGGGTTAGGCATGATTTGCCCTTACTAAAGCCATGCTGGCTACCTCAGATAACTCGCCTTCCTTTTCTGACCTGTTTAATAATCCCTTCTTGTTATTCTTCATGTAAGATAGTCTTCACATAAGATATTCTTTGAAACCTTTACTTTTTTTCTGCAAATTTTACACAGATTAAAAGAAATAATCATCAGATGATGATCAGACTTCCACATAAGAACACTTTTGACACTATGTGATAAATGAGAGAATCAGCTCTGAAATTCAAAAAAATCAAAGAGATGCAAGCAAAGCTACTCAATTGTTCCCCCCCCCGCCAAGTTTACCATTATCTTCTATATACCATATGAAATTAGATTACTTGCAGTTCAGAGCATTAAGAGTCTTCCATAACTACTGAGTTCTTTAACCGCTATGGACAAGAAACATACCCATGCTTAAAATTCATGCAGTTTAGTTTTAATAAGCATCTTTTAACAGTTCAGCGGCCTTATATATACAAACCCATGATGCACTTCTAAATGCTCTATGCAAAATTTTGTCAGTTTAGTTTACTCACTCCTCTTGTCAAGTTTGCTACAGGACAATACTTCTTTGCACTGAAAGGCATTTGTCAACATTCTCCTAAATGGAATGGCAACAGATACCCCAATACTTGTCAGTGAAGGAATGAGCTTGCATTTGGAGAGAGAGAAGAGAGAGGGGCACAAAGACTAGATACCAAAGGACTCAAGCTGCTAACTTTTAACCATTCAGATTATAGAGAATTTCCACACAAGCAAACACTCTAATTATAGCAAAATAAGTAAATCATTTGGGCCACACAGATTCAAGGCGTAACAAAAATATCCAGTATAACTTTGTCCTCTCATCAACCCAAGCTGCATTTCCAAAAGAGTAATAAAAGTAGCAGAACACCTAAACACTTCTTCCAGAGATGGAAGTAAGTGTTCCTGCTCCTTCCCATTCTCAGAACAGTGAAACTATTTGTCTTCAGGAAAAAAGGAAAGAGACATTTTAAAAGCTACAGTCAGATAAAAGCCCCAAGATCTTTTCATGTAATGCAGTGCAAATTGTTTTCACGATAGACAGGCAGCAACACTTCAAGTAAGTTCAACACAGTAATAATATAACTACTGTAATTACCCCCATGCTTACACTAAAAGAGGCCATATCCCAGTTTTATGCCTTGTCAAAAATGAATCTTAAATCAGCAAAAGTGCTGTCCTGGATGGTCATATCCTGCCTCATCCAACTCCACAATAGCAAAGGGAGGTTAAGCTTCACAAACACATTATTTTTTGAAAAAAATTTACAGTTCTCAGCAAACATGCTACTCTCTCACCGTAACAATCAAAAAGAATACCTGTATTGTTTTTCCGAGGCCCATATCATCTCCAAGAATACAACCCCTTCCATTGGCGTAGTGTTTATACAGAAACTGGGCTCCTTCCCTTTGATAATCACGCAGGTATCTGTTAATTGTATATGGGATACAATCACCACTCTCAGATAATTTAAAAGCAACTGCAGCAGACAGAAGATTTTGGTCAGGAAAATACGGCTTTTCCAGATCACCATCATCAAATATTAAGCTTTTCCAGGGTCCTCTACTGTCTTTGACTCTGCAAAGTTTAGTTAATAGTATTTTCCTTTCTTCAGACTCCAAGAATAATACAACAGCGAATGATTTTCCACTCTTGTCCTTTTCAAGTGAGGTTATTATTCCTTCATGAAGTTTTCCATTTTCAGGACAAGGGGCAAGGCATTTATCCCCAATATGCCAATGATCTGTAACAAAACCAAACACACAGTGATAAACTGGCCTGATGTACAAAGTATTTCATTTCTTCATACTACTAAAACATTACATGTCAATTTACTTGACAAAATGCATACAACTTAAGATAAAATACTTTATTGAAGGTAATACATTTGTTTACAATCAAATCCTGAGCTAGACATAAAATTCTAGTTTGTTCTAACAAGGCTATTTTATGAGAGATGTACACGAAAAAAAAAAGTAAAAATCAGATTGTGTTGCATTCAGTTGTTACACAGTGGTTCCACAACGGCAAACACAGCAATGTATATCAGCAATAAAACAACTCACATCATACTGACAACGAAAAATGGAAGAAAACCTCTCAGAAAAAAGAAGGCCTTTGCTCTTCACAGTAAAAAGAGAAAGATCTCATAAATAACGGCTGCACAAAAGTTTTCCAAATCTGAACTGAGAAAGGAGTGGGTTTTTTCTTCAAGATTATTATGAGGGGTTTTAGGGCTCATTTTATTTAGAGGTCTTTCCTGCCTGGAAGAGGCATCCTTTTCATTTTTCCCACAAACCTTCCCACAAAATCTTTGAAGTCTCTTCTTCCCTGGCCTTGCAGAGCAGTTAACACACTAAAAAGTTAACTTTTTCACAGACAACCTTGGAACACCTGTGAGGGGGGGCAAAGAAAGCTGTTAAGAAGGCTTGGAGAGGAAAAGGTTTTGCATTCTTTCATGCCCGGTGGCTTAAACCATTAAGTTTAGCATTTTTGCCTTTGAAAAATAAATTCTCCCAAGTCTTTCCACTGCCTANGGCTCATTTTATTTAGAGGTCTTTCCTGCCTGGAAGAGGCATCCTTTTCATTTTTCCCACAAACCTTCCCACAAAATCTTTGAAGTCTCTTCTTCCCTGGCCTTGCAGAGCAGTTAACACACTAAAAAGTTAACTTTTTCACAGACAACCTTGGAACACCTGTGAGGGGGGGCAAAGAAAGCTGTTAAGAAGGCTTGGAGAGGAAAAGGTTTTGCATTCTTTCATGCCCGGTGGCTTAAACCATTAAGTTTAGCATTTTTGCCTTTGAAAAATAAATTCTCCCAAGTCTTTCCACTGCCTATTTTTTGGGGGGTACCTGCATTATCTTCCTCTACATCCGTGTTCTTCCGAATTTGTAGAATCTCCAAACTTCCCCTACTCAGCCATCCCAAAACAAAGGGATACATGATTAATTTCAGAACTTCTATCATTTCTTATCTATATGTTGTGGTAAATTTTGCTTATTTGCTACAAAAGTCATTATCAATAGCAGTGAGAATCACCTACGATTTTGACAGGAAAGAGCAAGCAAGAGAGAATCTTGCGCAAAAGCAAGTATTCATACTTCATGTTTATGATCAGTGGCAGACCACATTTCTGGGTACATCAACCAGGCGTTCTTCCGAGGCCAGGGAAAGAGGAAGTTCTGAAGGCAAGAAACTCCACGTTCAGCCATTTTTATGTCTTCATGCAAAAACATGACGGAGCAGTGAGGTTTACCTCGCCAGGTCCTGAGCGCTTGGAAGTGTATGCTCACAGGACTACTCTCCATAATGTATTAGTTAAATTGGTGATCGCTCTAATTAATTTTTTTTATCAAATTATATACACTAAAAGAAAACAAAAGCATCCATCTGCAACCAGCATTGGCCATAAACTGACATCCAGGTAACAACAAAAATAGCACAAGCACACAAAACACCCTTGTTCTAAAATTTTTTGGCCTTTAAGTATTCTTTTAGCTACAGAGACTTCATGGGCCATGTGTGATTCAGCTGTTTAGCAAACCCCAGCAGACTGCTTTCTTTCAAGTAGCTCCATTCTCCTCTCAATATATGCGGATTTCTTGCATTCAGTGTTTTCTGACTACAAATGTTGCAGGTCTGCTCTTGATAACCTGTCATGCTTTTGCCTGATTTCAACTTTGATTCCAAGACCTAAACTGACAACCCACTAGTTCTTATATTAACAAGGTCATAAACCACGATCTCTCCATTATACTCATAATTTTGAAGATCTCTTTAATAATGTCCCTCATCATCCTTACTTGAGGAGTTCAGCCTCACACCTGTGTGACCTGTACACACTCTGTTCCATACCTTCAGCTATTCCCTCAGATCTTCTCAAAGACTTGAAGCTCAAACACATCTTTCTGAGGCAAATGGTGAAGTACAGGCAGTACACTCAACCAATCACACAGAACTAATCCTTAAAGTTCATGGCATTTGTATCATCTCTCACACATGTACAAATTGATGCAAAAAGATGTCCACATTAACTTCCCCCAGTAGAATATAAGCCTTTCAACAATTTTATAAAAACAGGTACTAAAACTGAAAAACTGAAACCAGCTCTGTACAGCACACTCTTAAATATGCAAACCAAAGTTTAAAACAGGGGTGCATTGGAGAATTTCAAGTTAAAACCATGATTAAAGATGACAGACAGCATCTTTGTTTTTAACTAAAGATTTACTTGAGGTTAACAAGTTGCATATGACTTATCACAACTAGAATTCCAGGTGTAAAGCAGAATAAATCACACGGGGTAATAGTACTAGTGTTACTAATATCCAAACCTAGTGAGAAACAAGGAACAAAACGAGAAAAACGCAAAGAAAATAAAAATATAATGGTATTAAAAACACCATTGCTACAAAAGCCCAGAAAATAATTCTGTACAGGCCAAAGCAAGAATTGCTACTTTAACTAGCTGATTCACTACGTTCTCAGTTTTTCTACTACAGCTATAGTTTATGTGGAGTATTATCTTTAAAAATGAAGAAAATTATCTGATATGGCTTCCCAGCATGGGTACAGTACACTTGTCACCAATGAAGAAAGCTGGTATTTAAGATGCTTGCCTATACTTACTTTTTTTACTTTTTTTACGTGCCATTGTCTGCTTTAACTGTACTAAATCATGGTGACAATGGCCTCCTGTCATACACTAGCTCCTTTCAACCACTAATCCCCTCACGANGCGGGTCACGGCGGAGAAGTCGCCCACGGGACCCCTCAGGGAGGGGGACTCACTCCTCAGGAAAGGGACGCCCTGCTCGCCCCGCTCCCGGCACCGCCCCGGCTGCCGAGGAAGCGCGGCCCAACAACGGCGCCCCACGGCCGGCCCAGTTATCGCGAGAGTTGCGGCGTCGCGGGGCCCCATCCTTNCAAACAAAACAAAACCCAAAAAAAGGTGAAATTACCATGAATGCTTCTAACTATTGAGGGTTGACCACTTAATGGANGAGGCGGGAACTATCGCGAGGTTTGGTGGAAAGGCCCCTCGCGCCGTTAGCACTCACCTGCCCGCGGCGCCGCGCCAGTTTCCTGGGAAACGTGTGAGGGACCGGCCAGGTNGGGGTTTAACACTCCAATAAATTACCGTAAAAGCAAAATTCAAGGATATTGTAAAGTACGACAGACAGAAGATGCTTACCTGGGGCACCATCATCACACATTTTAAGTTTTAGCCGTGCAAAGCCCANCAGCGGGACATGGAGCTCCTGGAGCAGTCCAGCAAAGGGCAGTGAGGAGGATTGGGGGAAGGGCCGGGTGAGCTGGGCCTGTTCAGCCTTGAGAAGAGACAGCTGAGAGTGGACTTCATCAATATGTGTAAATATCTAACGGGAGGTACCGAGAGTGTGGATCCAGGCTCTTTTCTGTGGTGCCAAGCGAAAGGACAAGACGTAACGAGCAGCAACTGATGCACAGAAGTTCCACCTGGACATGAGGAACAAATTTACTGTCTGGGTGACCGATCCCTGGACAGATTGCTCAGAGAGTGGTGAAGTCTCCATCACTGGAGATACTCAGGAACCGTCTGGACGTGATCCTGTGCCATGTGCTCGGGAGTGACCCTGCTTGAACAGGGAGGCTGGACCTGATGACCCACTGTGGGCCCTTCCAACCTCACCCATTCTGTGACTGCACGTGCGAGCGGAGGGAAGAGATCTAAAGTTATTCTGTGAAAAAAATGGACAGGTGAGGAAATGGGAAGAAGATCTAGTGCAATGGAGGGTGAAACTGACGCAGCAAAGAGCGGTCAGCTGCATGGAGGTGGTGGCTGCTGAGAGCTGAAGGTCCTGCATTTGGGAAAAGTAAAAATCAAGAGAGGCTTGCTTGCTTACAGCTGTTCCTCCTCCAGCCCTGAAAACCTCTGAAGCCCTGGAACCTCTCCGTTTTCAGGAGAGCTCAACTGGATGCTGTAACATTTTGCGGATTACGAACAGATGCAGTTCTTGCTCAAAAAAACCCTCATCAAAAAATCCATCCAGATTGACTCATATCTCAATAGCAATGCAATGAAATGTTAAATTAAGGATATGGCTTCCCAGATACTTGTTATTACTTTGAAAAAATGCCTTCACATGTGCTTAGTAGTGCAATACTAAGTAGTTTCATTCCTGAAAGCTAAGTGCAAATATGTATGTAGCATGCAAGATCTGTTTTTAAAGTGATATTTAATGGAGAAGACAACAAATTTGGGGTGATTTTTCCATTGTTTTTAGTTGTCTTTTAACTTCAGTCCCTTTGGTGAATTTTAAGGAGAGATTAAGGATTAACAGTAAAAAAAAGCAGGATTCTTTTGGTATATGCCATGAAATTGTGTACAATAAAGTTGGCTGTCTAATTAAAATTCTACATCCTGTGGTATTTTCAGAAGCAAGACAAAGCAATACATTTTCCAATATGTGGATCTCCATGCTTTTTCTGCATGCAGCCAACATGCATAAGACAAATGAAAACTTGTGTGGCCTGGAGCAGCATTAAGCTGCTTCCTAAAGTTGTCTGCTTCAGCCAGAATTTTGCTCTAAGAGAAGCTAATGAAAGATGGGTGGTGTTTGCTCAGCCAATGATACTGGGCTAATGTGAAAATAGCAAGTGTGAGAGCCTCAGTACAGTTGCTACAACAATAAAGTACATGAATATCAAGCACCACGTGTTGAGGAAGGTTATTCAACAGTAAAACAGAATAGAATAGCAATAAATTATATTATTTTTAAAATACACATGGAGTCATGCACTCAACTGCATTCATTCCAAAGGAACATGACAAGAACCATACCAATAACAAACAAGAGAAACAAAACCAAACAAACAAAAAAGAAAAAAAAGAACAAACTAACAAATCCAAACAAAAAAACACAACAAAAACCACACAAAAAACCTTAAGTGGACGGTATGTCAGATTTTAAAATTTTGTCAAACACAGTGTAACTGAACCATGACTTGAGGTACCTAATGCACCTTGACGCTCAAAACATCTTAGAAAAAGGGGCAAGAAAATAAGTTCTGATTCTAAGGATGCTTTTAAAGTGGATCATATTTGAAGATAAGTGGGTATTTATACTAGAAGGTGTTTATTTAATGAATACTGTGGTACATTTGATTCTTACCCATTGTGCTTAATAGGGATTCTAATGCAGAGTACAGTTGCTATTTTACAGTCACAAATTCACTATTATGACTTCACAATAGAAGAAAATAAGAAACAGATTAAACTCTTTCTTGAACACTTTAATTTCTCTAATAAAATTAGAGTGTAGGTAGTAAAATTGTGCCTACACTCCAAGGATCCCATTGTACTTTTAAGGCACTGATAAAATCTCACTGGCTTAGCTGGAAATGGAATTGCACGTGAAAATCCAAATAAAGCTATTAGGATGAGTCTCTGTTAAAGTTAGGTACACTCTTGAAGCTCTTCAGAAAGGAGAACAAAGGCAAGAAAGCACCCTTGACAGGAATGGTTGGTTGGCTGTATGTCAACAGGTAACTATTTTTACCGTTAAAATTTCTCTTGCAAATCACAAGCAGTTTCTGTATTTTTACTCCAAAAAAAACGCCTAAAAAATGACCTGTCCTGCTGAAATTAGGACTTCTTTCATGCAATACCCTTATAGGACTGGGCCCATAATGCAAATGTTTCCCAAAGCCAGGGAATTCTTCATCTCTGTTATATATCTTTAAAATATGAGTAGGAATATGAAAGTCCTTTTAGGAATCCTTCTAGCTCAAGTTATTTGCAGAGATGTCAAAAATGTCTCACACCGTGTTTCTTCAGGGCAAGATTTGTAAAAGGATTTCATTTTGAAAAGGTGTTGCCTTTACTGAAAAGCTGAATATATCCAAACTCTATATTAAAATTTGAACTTTGCTCATATTTGACTTAGTTTAGATTTCATAAGAGAAGTTTTAGGCTCAGATAAGAACCAAAATGAATACCATGATGGGGATAAACACTTTTTAAATATGTGCTATATCCCTGGAAGTGTTTCACATATAATGTGTCATTCCTGTTCACTCTTCTTTGAGAGAGGAGAGAAATTAACTGATGTGCATCTAAAACAAGCAGCTTAGTTACATTTACAGCCTCCTTCACAGCAGTACTTCTGAAAACAAAGCAAGCCAGTGATTCTCAGATGCACTCAGCATTTGAAAGCCTATCTGAAACCCACAGAAATTATAGGCACATAGAATTTTTTAAAATGTCCATTCTTTATTTATGTTAGTTCAATTAATTGATAGTAATTAAGTATGGCAACACCAAAAGTGCTAGAAAGAGGAACTCTTTAATGTGATATTTATGAAATTAATATTTTGGAATACCTTTTGTCTCTCCAGCATTTCATTTGCCACAGTGTTTTACACATTGCCCATTAACAGTATTCAGGAAGCTCTCAGATTTCTTCATGGGAATGAGCCTGACTGGGTTCTCTGAAGAGTCTGTAAGCTGATGCACAACTACAGGGAACAAAGAAAAGGCATTAAAGCCCTGGTATGCTGCTGCAGGGCTACAACCTTCTTGGGATCACATCACAGAGACGTGGAAGGATAGCTCACACAGCTGAATGCTGCACTGGGCAGATACGGGCAGGATTTAGGAAGGACAGGCTGTGACAGTGGAGAGCACATCTGGCCTTTTATGTCAGACACAGCAGGGATTCATGAAGCTCTGTCTGGTCTGTAGTGACCATGACATGGTGGAATCCATGATCTTGAGAGAAAGGAAGAAGGTAAATCAATTAGCAGGACCATGACCCTGGACTTCAGGAGTTCACTGACTTGGTGGATAGAGGAAAGCAGTATATGTTGTTTATCTTGATTTCAGCAGTGATTTCACTGCTTTCTCCCATAACATCCTCAATCCTAAAAACAGGCTGATGAAGTGTGGAGTAGGTTAGTGGGCAGTGGGATGGAATGAAAACTGCTGAACTTCTGGGCTTAAATGGTTGTTATCAGCAGCACAAAATCCAGCTGCCGTCCCATTACCAGTGGAGTCTGGAGTCTGATATGGGGGCCAGTACTGGCCATTAATGGCTTGGACGGTGGGACAGAATGCATCCTCAGCAAGTTTACAGATGTTATGTAGTTGGGAGGAGTCATTTACAGCTGTCATCCAGGAGGGGCTGTGGCAGGCTGAAAAAATGGGCAGATAGTAATCTCATGAAGTTTAGCAAAGTCCCTCATTGGGTCAAATAACCCTGTGCAGCAATATAGACTGGAGGTCTGTTAGTTGGAAAGCAAATTTGCAGAAAAAGAAGTGAGGATCATAGTGGACAGCAAGCTGGCCGTGAACCAGCAGTGCACTCCTGCTGCACAGAAGCCAAACAGTGTCTTGGGCAATGCTAGGAAGAGCATTGCCCAGCAGACCAAGGGAGGTGAGCCTTCCCCTCTGTTCAGCCCAGGTGAGACCACATCTGAAGTGCTGTTTCCAGTTCATGGTTCCCCACACCAAGAAAGATGTGGATAAACTGGAGAAAATCCAAGGCCATAAAGTTTAAGGGATTGGAGTTGGGATTGTGTTGCCTCAAGAAGATAAGTCTCAGGAGAGATTTTATCTGTGCACAAACACCTGATTGGAGGTGGATAAAGAGGATAAATCCATACTTTTCTCAATGGTACCCAAGGCAGCAGGCTACAGATGCAAATTGAAACAGGAAATTCCATTTAAGGATAAGGAAAAGCTGTGGGGTTGGCCAAACACTACCATAGTTTGCTAAGAGAGGTTGTAGAATCCACATCCTTGGAGAGAGTGGAGAGAGCTCATCTGTACACAGGCCTGAGTAACCTGCTTGAGGTGACCCTACTTTGAATAGGGAAGGTTGGACTGAGTGTTCCCTAGAGCCTTCCAAATTCAGTGGTTCTGTGATTGTTTGAAGAATTCTGTAGGTCAAACTGAATTCTGACTAGCTGCTTATACTATTGTTTAAAAATTAAGAGCTGTAGATACCAGGCAGATTGCTTAGCCAGAATACAGTTTTTATGGCACCAATTCTTACCTAGCTGTATGTACATGTCTCATCTCATGTTCTGGGTATTCTTAACGACTTAAGGATATTCGACTCATTCTTGTCTTTGAATCCCCAGTTGTAAAATAAAAGCCTGAAAATGCTAACTAAGGATGTCTGGAAATACTGCACGACACTTAAATGTGTGCACAACACATAAAATAATAGATAACACCTTGAGAGTTTAGCTCAGTGAGCCAGATATTCCTTGTATTGTTAACTCATTCTCTCTCAAAAATATTCTGGCTAGTCCTAAATCTTACTAACTTTTAGAAGCCAGGGTAGTATAATTCTTATAACCTGCAGCAAAGTTGTCCTTTAAAGTTTGTCTGCCAGATGATGTGTTACTCAGCTTGAATAAACCAGAGAGACTGATTCCACAAGTGTTACAAAGTATTGATTCATTTCCTTAGAGTGTCTGGCTAAAGAGTGACTTGAGGAAAAAAATAAAGTTTTGTTCTTAAATAAATACTATATATAAATGGATCATGTCAGCAACACTCAGATTTCTTGATTGCCTGGAGTGAGAACGGGGTAATGAGACTTGTCAGCTCCACTGGATTTGTAGCAGGCATTTGTGTAGAGAGTTTTGAATGTTTCAGAAAATTCTGTGAACATTTGAAAGACTTGTGGACCAGTCTCAGTTATGCTCTGTGTCTGGTTAAACCAAATCAACTTAATTGTTCTTCAGAGAATCTTTTATTATGTGTTACACATTTCACTTTACAAATAAAAATTATTTCAGAAATGGAACAGAGCTTTCCATTTGGAGTAATAGTAATAGAAATGGTTTATGGAGATTACAGTTGAGTTTGGTTCCCGTAATCCCTTTTTTCCTTGAGGAAAAAATAAAAAGTATTTGCTTCCTCAGGTTTGATTTCACTTGGGTTTTTTTGAGTTTTGATTGATAGCAAAGTGTTAAGGGAAAAGACTTAAAAGCGGTGTACACAGAAAGAAGGAAAAAAGACTAAAACTGGACAGGGTTTTTTTGGTTGGTTGGTGGGGTGTTTTTTTGGTGGGGGGGTGCAAGCTATCTTCAAGAGATAAGAAAGTCATCATTTAAAGCCTCCTAAGCAGATGAGATGAAAATATGATCTGGTGTGGGAGACTGAGACATGCACCTTTCGTAACTAAAATCACAAAACCTGGAATACACAGTCTTTGTAAAAATCTATCTGATTAATCATCAGTTCAAACCTAACCAAAACATCTCTAACCAAATGAAAATGTAGTGTCATCTTGGAAATGTGATGACAGCTGTGAATTGTTAGGTTGCTATGATGATCTAAAAAGAAAGAAAAACTATGTAGTTATTCTCATAAAGATGAAATTTTATTTCCTTTCTGGCCTGCTTTATGCAATCTACCTCATTAATTGTATGAGCCATAACCTGATGTGTTATACTTTTGAGGAAACATGCAGAGAAATACACACACACACACACACACTAAAAAGCCCATTAGGAAGCAACTCTGAAGCATCATTAAATATAGGACTCATGTTTAAGCATGAAAAATCCTATTCCAAAACTGTGAGTGGAATCCAGTGCCTTATACAATTTATTTCCTGTGTTTCTTCTTTGTGCTGTCTATACAACACATCTAGCAAAGTGGGGCAGCTTGATGAAGTGGCAGTTTTTAAGGGAATACTATAGCTGTGTACAAATATGTTAGAGATGTAAACTGGAGACAGGCTAAACTGGAGGCTTGTCAAAAATTCACAGTCAGCTTCCCTAAAGCATGTAGGAATGCTCCATGTTTGTGTGGAAGGCAGGGATATTTTTGCTGTATCCCTGGGCACATTTTTCCCTAACTCAGAAGTCGGACAACCTCTTTTACCAGGGTATTCAAACTACTGTTGGTGGCAGAAACCACAAACACCACTAGTATGGGACCAATATGTTGGAGATATTTCTGCTGAATCAGTTCTCAATATAACAAATGTATTAAGCCAGTAAAATAAGCACAGAGAGAATCCATAACACAGTGGTAACTGCATTGCAAAGTATATCTTCAATTTAAACAAATTCTCAGCCCCCAATGTTCACTGTTATATTAAAAAAGTATGAAATCTTTTGTGACACCAACAACAGATTATAACACCAGTAAACTACTGGTAGACTTGTTTCAAGTATTTGCTTATAAAGAAAACAGAAGATAAAATTAAAATAGGAGAAATACCATTATATGACTTCTAAAGCATTAAATGTTTTATCAAGCCAGCTATTCTAGAAGTTACTTTAATTTAAATGAATCATCAGAAATACATTCTATATTAAAAAGTTGCCATGCATACCTTTTATTGTGTTACTGTAACTTAAAATTGTTGCTAGATGTCTGATCAATGTAATAGATAATGTCTGTTAGGTTTATTCAAAGTGATCTGTTGGTTTGTACACATACATGTGCATGCATATACGCGTATGCACTGGCCCACAACCAGGCTGAAAATAATTCCTAGTTTGTAATTAAGGCTGTTTAAATGCAAGTATCAGTAATTAAAACATAATTAAATCACAAAATAAAAACTTTACTCATTTGCCGTAACGGCTAAGTCATAATGTCTAAATCGAACTTCATCTGTAAGCAAATTCTTAATTATTTTGAAGTGCACTGTTGTCTTCTGATTCACTTTATCCAATCAATTCTGGGTTGAGACCACATTTTTTTCAAGACATAGCATTTAGAACAAGTTACTTATAAACCATAGAAATAAAGAATGTACCTTATGAAAGGAATCACTCTTAAAGACACACCTGGCTTTTCTAGCATTCATTTATTTCAAGGACAGGTAGTAGGCTTCTTTATAAAAAATTCTTGAAACTGAAATTATTCAAATATTCAGCCTTACTCTGAGATTGGTTCCCAACCTTAATCTTTCAATTTATGTTAGACTTCTTCACAATCAAGTATGTTTTCTGCAAAATTTGGGGTGTTAATTTACAGACAGAATACTACATTCAGTCTTGATTAAAATGATTTTCTATGACAGGATGAGATTAGTCACTACTTAATTGTAAGACAAATGAGAGCCTAGGTTATTATGTCACCTCAGAAACAAAACAAACCAAACAAACAAACCAAAATGAAACAAAAAAAAGAGGAAGGCTACTTTTAATTCTTGTGATATAACAGGTTGTTTTGACAATTATGTCATTACCTAGATTTATGGATGTATCTTTCAGCTTCACTCAAGGTCTAATTTGACTTCATACCTCCAAAGACTTGAAGATAGTGATTGCTGGAATCTGTCATGATCCTCAAGGACAGGAGAACAATTGCAAATTAACTTCCAAAAGCATTAATGTAAACTGTGTATCCCACCTTGGAAGAATAATCTACTAAATTTACATATAAAAAGAATCTTTAAGTATGCAACAGATGTTTCATTTTTTGAAAAGCTCTGACAAGCCTTTGGCTAAACTGATAAATTAATTTGTTTGGAGCAGATTTCATAAATCCCCTAATAATTCATAGCCTTACACATCTTGACCTGATTTCTGAGATCTACAGCATGTGTTTTAAATGTTCTAACCCTTACTGCCTTAATCAGGTAACATTTATTTCAGGGCTGAACGATGATTGGTCATTGAAAGACACAGTTGACTAGGAAATAAAATTTAGTTTGTCAGTTAGACAAACTTCCACATCTGAAATAAGAAGAAATCAACCTGTGATACTGGATCTCTGAATTGCTTAGTGATTTTGATTGGATGCACTGCTGATATGCAGAAACCACAGTTACCGTGCTTATGTATATGCAATTTCTTGGGGTGGTTTAAGTGTAAGCATTTACCTCTAAACTGATTTTTTTCTATTATTTGAAGCTATTTTTCTTTACTATTAGAGGCTATATACCAATTTAAACAGTAATGAAATAAATTGCAAATTAGGTGAAATTGAGTTAGTTGAAAAACAAATTTCACCTAAGCTCCTTGCTTGGAGAGGTCTTCAACTTTGTTAGCACCTCTGATGTAATATATTAAATGATATAGGATAATTTAAAGGTTTTTATTTATGTGTCTGATCAAGCACAATAAACTTTTACTAGTAGTATGTTGTTTTCTGTTAAAAACGTTAGTTTCGTATAGAAGTCAAAGGACACTAAATTCAGCTTCAAGCTTAGCTGCATAAAAAAATCTGTAGTAAAACAGTGGTCATGTCAAGAAAATGATCTTATATAAACACAGAAGTCATTCTTCTACATCAACTAAAGTGAGTGTAGCCATTTCCGTAGAATAACCAGGAAATATTATATTGCTCATGCTTGACTTCACACTCTTTGTTTTGGAATTAATGTGTCTCAAGATAAGAAAATGGAGTACTGTTTTACTTAGTTTACATACAATTTTAGATCTAATATCCAATCTAAAATGCCCCCAGTGCAACTTTATGGCATTTCATCTTGTCCTGTCACTTGTTACCTGTGAGAAGATACTCACTACAACCTCCTTTCAGGCAGCTGTAGGGAGTGATGAGTGATGAGGTCACCCCGAGCCTTCTTTCCTCCAGGGTAGACAATCCCAGCTCTCTCAGCCATTCTTCATAAGACTGGTGCTCCAGACCCTTCACCAGCTCTGTTGCCCTTCTTTCGACGTGCTCCTCAATGTCCTTGAAGTGAGGGGCCCAAAACTGAACAAAGTACTCAAGGTGCAGCCTCACCAGTGCTGGGTGCAGGGAGAGGATCACTTCTCTAGTCTGCTAGCCTCACTGTGTCTGATACAGGTCAGGATGTCACTGGCCTTCTTGGCTACCTGGCCACACTGCTGGCTCATGTTCAGTGAGTTGTTGACCAGCACCCCCAGGTCCTTGTCCACCAGGCAGCTTTCCAGCCTCTCTGCCCTGAGCCTGTAGTGCTTCATGAACTTGTTCTGACTGAAGGGTAGGATCCAGCACTTGGCTTTTTTGAACCTGGACCCAGCAATGCAGGCTTTCCAAACCCCTCTGTAGAGTTTTCTGATCCTTCAGCCAATTGACACACCCATACATATTCTTGTCGTTGCAAACTGACTGAGAGGGCACTTGATCCCCTCATCCAGAACATTAATAAAGATATTAAGCAGAGTTGGTCCCAACACTGAGCCTTGAGAACACCACTGTTGACTGACCATCATCTGGATGTAACTGCATTCACCACCACTCTGGGCCCAGCCATCCTGCCAATTTTTAGCACAACGAACAGGGCCTTCATCCAAGCTGTGAGCAGCCAGTTTCTCCAGGAGAATGCCAAGGGAGATAGTGTTAAAGGCTTTATTAGAATCTAGGTAGAAAATATTCAAATCCCTTCTCTGATCCACTAAGTGGGTCACCTTGTCTTAGAAGGAGAACAGGTTGGCCAAACAGGAATTGACTTTCATAAATCCGTGCTGGCTAAGCTTGATACTGTGGTTGTCCTGCATATGCCATGTGATGGCACTCCAGAAAATCTGCTTAAGACCTTCCCCAGCACCAAGGTCAGACTGACAGGCCTGTAGTTCCTCAAACCTTTCTTCTCACCCCTCTTGTAGATTGGCTAACTTCAAAGAAAGTTCAAATGCTTAAGGCACAGGAACTGAACTTTGAAAAATGTTCCAATCACATTGCAATCCCGTATCTTACAGAAAAGCTTTTTCTAACTTTTGAGTAATATAAGCCAATTCATGGAACTGTGATGAAAACACAGGTTATGATCTCACTTTTGAGTTTGTTTTTTTGCCTCACCTTCCTGTTCACCTGTTTTCCTTCTGATTTCAGGAAGGATTCCTGGGACCAGGGGGTGGCTTGAGGCCTTCAAAAACAGGTAAAAGAAATTCCAAAGCTGAAAGACATATACATATGTATATTTGCTGACTTATAAAATTATTTATGTCCAAACTTCCTACAGATGGAGCTATAATGCAGTTTGCAGAGGCCTGATTTTTTAAACAGCAAATAAAAAGATGGCATCTTCACAACTGGACTTCTTGTTTAAATGCCTTGTGTCATGTTTCCAATTTATTTTTCTTTTCCTGGAGTAAGTATTTTTCAGAAGAGGTACAGCTTGTGCTACATTGAGTTTTATTCAAAAAAACCCCAAATTTTTGAAATTACTGAGCTTAATTTTCTAACTACTTAATGCTAATACATTTCTCTGATTCTTTCTTTCAATCCTTTCTTCATGGTAGTTAATAGAGAAGGAGAAAATAATGAAGAAAATATTCGAAGAAAACTGACAAAGACATGGGCTCAGTGTCATTGCTGTATCATTTTACTTTTATTGCGTGCTTTTCGTTATTTTGCTTTTTCTGTTATCTGCCATATTGTAGACTTCTGAGACTAAAGCCGTTTTCTCCCTATGTGGATTTACATGGATTCTTAAGACTTTGTTTTAGAAAAAGGACAAATGGCTGCAATTAGATTTTCATTGTGTCCTGCAGAGAGTTAAAGGGACATCTCAAAATATGTCTTACAGACCCCTCAGATACTTTTTTCCCAAAAAGTACTCATGCTTTCTGATCTTCTGTTTTTACTACTTACCTAGCAGACAGTAAGTAAGAAAGTGCCTGGTCTGGCACCATGGACAGAGGCCCTCTTTGGAGCGGCTGGAGTTACGGACAGTATATTCTTGACAAGTCTTAGTCATGTGTGTAACTAAAAGATTTAAATTATTTAATTAGATTAACAGAATTAGCTGCATTGGTAGATTTTGAGTGTGAATAATTCTTAACTCAAAACTGGACAAAACCAACAATTCCTTTTCTATGAAATATCTGCACTTTGGGTGATTTTTTTTAATTGACAACTAGAGGCTGGAAGATTTGGCATTTGTATTCTATTCCACATAGTCTGAGAATAATAGCAAAACCCATGATGTTTCGATGGTGTAATCTTGTAGTGTGACACTGACAGGCTGCTCTTTGGTAGTGGTCTTCTGCCTCCAAAATACGTTTGTGTCTCCCTGCAGCGTTCTCCATTGTTACATCTAATAAATACATAAAGCTCTAGCCCTAGAAGAATACAATCCAGACACAATCCCTGTGGCTTGTGGGGACTTTCATTTCTGTTTTCCTCATGAGAAATTGATTTGAACTGGAAGACATTTTCTGTCTGCAAAGGACATTATACTTCAAACAGAGCTTCTAGAATTTCAGCCCTGCATTTTAATTAGCCATTCTAAGTGACTTGAAAAAAAAGAGAGTAAGAGGGCTGTGTGGCATGCGTGTCCTAAAGTTACTGTAATCATCCATTTCATGTTCAGTAGTTTGTCACACATTTGTAGGTGCAGGCTCCTTGCTGATACACTGGGATTTCTTAGTCACATGCGGCCCTACATCAGCTACACCTGCAAGACTTGTGCAAGTTGGTTCTTAAGACTAGACAGAGATGATGTACACCTCAACCTGAAACAAAGCACTGCATCCTAACACAGTGCCACTCGTCAAACCTTTTTGCCCATGAAGGTAGGCTCCTTTTGCTTAGTGTTGGCTTCCATTAGCCAGTTTACTCATCATATGCAAAATACAAGCAAAAAATCCTCTGCCAGATTCTCTAGAAGTCCATTTTGGGAGAATGCTAATTTCAACTAAACATGGGGGCTGATGTCAGATGGAGGAACGGAGAAGAGATTATTATTAGTCAAGAATATAGGCAAATGGCCTCCAGAATAGCAGAGAGATTAATTTCTAGCTGAATTTATGATCTATTATGGTGTTAATGTTAGGCTGCAGTCCCTGAATTGTACTTCACGATAAATGATTGTCTGCTGCAGATGATGATCTATTTGTGTCCAATGTCTATTTTTCCGACACCCTTCAAAGAATGGAAATGCTCCTTGTCTTGTAAGACCTCCAAAGTGCCCCTGGTAACTAAAAGTAACAAAAATTATGCTCAGTGGACCACATATGAACCAACTGGGTGTATGCACCTATTGGTTCTGTGCTCATGGACCTAACTAGAATAACACTCGGAAATATTATGGAACATGGAAATTATTTTCCTTTCAAAACAAGCTCCTTAAGAAGTGAATCATAAAAGATCTGAATCTCAAGTGGTCTCAATCCCAAAACAGAGGGATTTGGCTGATAATAATAACTTTGTATAACTGATGACTTTGGAAAACTTCAAGTTCTGAGAAGAAAAAAGCTTGTTTCTTATCTTCCATTCCATACATCATGAGTTAAGACATTTTTTCTTTTGACTTTACACTTGCAGCCTAGCCAGCACCAGTGATCCTTCTCTGACAGATATTATCAAGATTATGAACCAACCAATTTGATGGTAAAAAAAAATCTGATTTACTTCTTGAAAGGCAGATTGTGTTGATAATGGGTTGCTTTCTATGTAAATCATACTATAATGTTATCCTTCGGTGACATGCTCCTAAGGTAGAACTGAGGGCATTTGCGAAAAAACCCAAAAATTGATCTCCCAGTTAAACTGAAAGCTGCCCTGAAAAAAAGGTTTATGATGCAATTGAGATATTGGCTTTAAAGTTCCATGTATTTTGATTAAGGAATACATATTTTTTTTTGTAATACAGAAATGCCTGTGTGTGATGGAAGAAACTCTTTGCCTTTCCTTCCCCAGGAAGGAAGCATTGTTATGTACCATTTCAGAGTTTTACCTTTCAAGTTCATAGGAAGTCCACACAGTTCATATCTGAATACCATTAGGAAATACATTAATTACTCTAAGCTCCTACAACACTAGAGACAGACTATGCAAAGGGAGGATATTAAATTGGGTAAAAGAAAAGTTGAAACATGAGGAGCAGGTTGCATGTAGCTTCTGTAGCTTTTGTATTTCATACGCTTTTTCTTGCTTTGTTTGGGGATAAGGGCTACAGCCTTCATCAGGATCCAGACACTGCTATGTGAGTCTCTTATGGGTACTATTTGTCAAGTTTATACTGTGTATAAACTAGATGGAAGGTTGAGTGCTGTGAAAAAGCACATTGCCACAAAAGTAATGTAGCTATCAGAAGAGGGAGAAGGATGTCCTATGTCAGATTCAGTTCCAATGATTAATTATTGCCCCCCTCGCTGGCCTCTCTAAAACTTAGCACATCCTTGGTGCCTGCAATCTGTTGAAGAATGTGTTCACTCTTTAGCTAGACAGAAATAATATGGTTTCTATAGTAGTTTATCCAATTTATCACAGTATAACTATTACCGTATTCAATTCTAACCATTGCAGTCTTTTGTGTCTCAGCTTGCATTTTTTTCCCTCAACTGTTCTGGTGTAACACCTCACCTCTGTGCATATAGGTCCTATTATAGAAGGCTTGAAGCTGCTCTGTGGTATTAAAATACAAAATTAAAAGCAGCCTGAGAAGATCTGAGGACTGATAACATTGTTCCAGTTCTTCGTGGTTTCCTCAGTAACTAAGTATTCCTATGTAAAGTTTATTGGAAGTCTTAAGGCCATGTCCTACTGATCTCAGTTAGGCATGTTTCCTTATCAGCCATATACTAAAATTTATACACAGTTACTGCCTTGGCTATATAAGTTTATAAAGATGTGCATTCAAGTGTTACAAATAAAGATTTGTTTTCAGATTTAAAGTTCAGCCATAGAGATTATTTCTGAACCAATTAACCCACCTTTCTTATTCTGTGCCACATAGCCTCCAGAAGAATCCAACTCAACAGCCAAAAGAAATCACTTTACACTCGCTTGATATTTAACACCAACATCTGAGAGGACAATAGAGGTGTCAAGTGAGAGGAAATGGCAACACCCCATTTAGCTAGAGTGCACCATCTGATCTTATGTCTTTTTTATTTCTGCTTCTTGTCAAGCAAGTTCTCAGTTTTGGTTTGAAAAGTCTGCTCGTTTTCCTTAATAAACAACTCCCACTTTTAAGATTGCTGAAGTGTGTGGAGTGCTTAAGCGCAAGCCTAGGTTCAAGAATAAAGCCTTCCTAACCTCAGTGAGTTAAAATGGAAAGCATTCAAGTACAGAAAAATAAGGAGAAAGGGCTTGAAAGCAATCTTGCAATGAATCTATGCCACATTAGTCTTGTAAAGGATACTAGATTATAAGCAAAACATGAAAATGAGCAGAAAGGAAAACTGAGAGCTAAAGCCAAAAGCTTTGTTTGGAACAAAAAGTAAATGCAATGAAAGATGTAGAGTTTGGTCAGACATGAATGTTCCTTCAATCTTATTTTACTTTCAGTCTGATATAGAAGTAAAAGGAAGACCTTTTTATATTAACCCTATTTTAAACCAGAAAACATGCAGGAAGAAAAAAGGTTGATAATTGCATAACTCATCTGTTTTCCTTTTTTTAGTTTCTCTAGATAAAACTCCTGGCCTTGGCATGACCATAATTTTCATGTTAGCATACTCTTCTGATATTTCCTGTTCCTGTCTGCTTCTTCAGGGTTACCTTGCACATTTGAAATATTTATTGATTTCAGACTGTCTCTTTGAAAATTATATGGGTTTTTTACTCTGAAAAATGGCACAAATCCTTAATAACTAACTGAATTATTTATAAGTAAAAATGTTGTGAAAACATTCATTGTCTGTAGAAACAAAATTTACATTGACTTTATATAAAGTATGTTAAACATACAAAAATATACCTATACCTTAAATATACTTGTGAATGAGACTCTTAGACATAGCATTGACAAAAACATTGTCAAAAGCACTGCAGTGGACTCCAAAGACTATGGCTTAAACTGCATTTCCATTTAACTACAGTTTCAGTAGTTTAAAAATGTCATTTCTTATTCACACTTCCCACAATTCTGGGGAAGAGTTTGATCCATTCTTTATATTATACCCAATTGTAGAATAATCCTATCACATATGTGCTGCAAAGATGGCATCATTAGCCACAGAAATCATAGGAGGCTGAAGGATGTTTCCAAGATGGATGTATAAATGCGAAAAAGAAAAGATAAATGTGAGTTATTTTGATGTACCAGTTTCCCGAACCTCTCTTTGAAACACAGAATAGAAGATACATTCTGAGAAATACATTCAATACAATGTATGAGCAGCAGATCACAGAAAGCAAAGATTGCATGTTTGTTTTTCCTTGACCGTGCTTTGAACTTCCTTGCTATAACTAAGTGTATACATCAGGAAGTCTACATTACATCAAACTAATTAAATTGAATAAAACACTCAGAAAGTATCAAATAATGTGATCTTCTAGACTGGATTTTGGTCAGAAAGCCATAGTAACCACGACAACTCTAATTAAAAAAAAATAAAAAATAGATAGGTGCTTTAATTATTATAACTGGTCTTAGTGTACTCTTTCACTCTTATTTGAAAAATGGTGTCTAAAATACCACGACATTTGCAGTATAGATACAGGATATTGTAAATACAAATTGTAATGGGCCATGGTGGTCCAAGTACTGAAGATGAGTTGCTTTGATCTGTACAAAACCATTCTTTAGCTAAAAATACCCCAAACACATAATTCATTTTAAATGTTTGTTTTTTCGCATACAGATTCACAGAATGCTTGAAAAGAAGCTGTTCTCTAACCAAGTCTGAGTAACTCTGTGATATATTATGATTCACAATTTATCAAGCTGCCAACCAACACTACAGGGCCTTTTCTTAAACCTCTGGCCATGTTCTATATTTTTTGAAAGATGTGTGTTTTATGTGGAAGCAGGATAACTTGGCAAAAACATCCGATAATAAGGTTTTTGACTTCCAAGAACTTGTTCTTAAAATTGCAATATTTCCTGCTACTCTACCTGTCATTACAAAGTTGTCCAGCATAGGACAAGCATGTCCAGGAACAAGCATATGAGGCATTCAACTGCATTTAAAAATCAACAGTGACTTAATCCTTTGATCTGCAGTGGAGCTGTCAAGCCCATATATAGTAAAGCCTCAGTAAGCAAAATCAACACACAGAAGATTTATACAATAGAATGGGTTGGGTTTTTTTTTCCAACATACATACTAAGTTGAATATGGAATACTAACAACCTGAAGCAGTTCTTTACATACTAAACACTGATAGTAAAATTTAAGCTGTTAGGGCAAATCAGCCCAATGATGTCGACAAATGCGAACAAACAGATCTTACTGAGCTCTGGGAATTATGTGTGAAAGTTTTCTAGAGGGGAGGTTGGCATATAGATAGAGCTTCCCAGACCATTTTCATATGTTAGTTCTAATTTATGGTAGAACTGGAAGAGCAAGCAGCAATCACAATATCAGAAAAATCTTACCAGATTGTTACCTTTGTACCTACCCTGTGAACCCATATTCTTACCCATTAGAGCATTCCTGTCTGTACCTCAGTTAACACGGGGATGAGAGCTGTTTGATCTAATTACTGCCACATGTCTATCTTTGTAATTGCCTTGGTACAATTAAATATTTGGAATGTCTATTCCTCCATCCCTTCTTTCACATTCTCCCAGTATATTTGTATGCATAATATAGATGCAATGTAGATGCTTTAAGGCACTTCTATAAATAATTTGCCTCAAAATACATGGAGCAGACCATGTATGTGGGCTTCTCTTTCACCTCTAGTAGAAATATCTTTTCCTTGTAGAAAAAAACCAAAACATACCATCTTTATTTTTCTTGAATTAGGCATTCCAAGGTTCAGACAAGTCTAGTGGGATTTGTCAACCTTACCTAAGAGNTTACGCTTATTTTGGACTCAGAGTACCCAAGAAAGGACAGAGTTTTATGTCACCCTGTAAGAGATGTGGAGGCCAGATGTATAGATCAAAGGTCAAGAAGAAAAAAGAAGTTCTCACAGTGACCCGCCAAGAGTGAGAGTACAGAAAAAACATTTGTAATCTTCAGTGTCATTTTAGAGTGCCGCACATACCTATCCCAGATGTAGATGAATGACATTTAATGAGAAGAATCATCAAGATGATGATTTCATTTTGCTTTTCACTAAATGGTCTAATAAACACAGAAGCCATCTAGACCCTTGGCTACAGCAATATGCCATGAAAAATTTGTCTGTTTTTTATATCCTATGTATGCGTCCATATACTCAAATGCACATTTCAAAATTCATTAGTCTTTAAAAACTATAGATTATATACTTATTTGACCATCCAACAAGATGGGAAAAATACTCTTCTGTGAATATTGACACTAAAGTCTTTCTATTAAGAACAGTGGTAAATAAAAAGTTTTTAAAAATTTCACAGAAGGCAAATTCTCCATTGTTAACTGAATATACAGTGGAAATATTTACCTTTTACATTAATCAAGAATCATGACTTGTTTGGAGCTCTGAAGTTTAATTTTTTTAAGTGTCTGATCATTATTAAGCATAGTGTTTCAGTAATATTCCTAGTGTCCAAGCGTGCAATAGATTGTCAATGCAATTCTCATCCTAGTGGCAGATCTCCTACCACTCTTAGTAGGAAACTAATGTGAATTCTGTTTTCACATACATTGGTGAGTAATGTTACTAGATTGAATTTGCCACCATTGGCAAATGAGGAACCCTTGTTTGGAACAAGAACCCTTGTTCTGTTTTTCTCGAGCTGTGTTGTCACACAAAATCCAAAAGTC
>WEIV01004728.1:0-38759 GCA_013390005.1 Calyptomena viridis | reverse complement strand
CCTTGGACACTTCCAGGGATGAGACACCCACAACTTCTCTGGGTAACCCATTCAAGTGCCCCACCACACTTAGAGTAAAGAATTTCTTCCTAACATACAAGCTAAACCTGCCCTCCTTCAGTCTAAAGCCGTTATTCCTTGTCTTATTGCTACATGTAAAAAGTCCCTCTCCATCTTTCTTCTAGGGTCCCTTCAGGTACTCAAAGGACCCCTTTCAGTACTGAATTGCTTCATTAAATAATTGGGTGATCTTATTTTTTAGGCTTTTGTATCCTCTAAAAGGTTTTGGGGGGGGGTTGTTTGTTTTTTTGTTTTTGTTTGTTTGTTTTGGGGTTTTTTGTTGTTTTTTTTGAGTGCTTTGGATGAAAAGTCACCAGGCATAGGTTCAACAAGAGTCTATGCCTTTCAGTGTGGTAATACATATTTGCAGTATGGTCAGACACAAACATGAAAAATAAAGCACCCAGCAAAGTAATAACAGCAAAATAACCCGAGGAGTGAACTTAGAGGGATCATAAGAATAGAATCTAGGAAAAGGATTACTTTTGATAATTAGCAGTTAAGTTACTTCTCTTTAAACTTTTGGTCTCTAAAGGCTGGTCTAATCCTTTCTTTCCTTCAAAGGAAATTCTTCAGATTTGAATATATTCTGTGGTGTGTTTCAATGGTCTTACAGTAGTTTGTATGGAAAAAGCTTCTCTCTGAATATGAGAAAATAGTGAAAGGTTGTAAAGCAAGGAATCTGAAAGAGCATTTTCATGTGAAAGCTGAAGTATGACATAGTTTTATAGAAATATTTCTTAAATTATGTTTTATTTATTAACATTAAAAACTCTCACATGGAATTTATTTTTTTTTTGCCATCTAAGTGTGCCTTACATTAATGCTTGAAGCCCTCAATTCTGCTAGGATCCCACTGGGCTAATCCTAATACAAACACATGGAAGAAGACAGTTCTTGTCCTTTTGTCTGATCAAGGTTTCACCACTTGAGATGATGCAGACATCCTGCTGTACTTAGACACCTATTTTAGCTGAGC
This sequence comes from Calyptomena viridis, assembly GCA_013390005.1. Lineage (NCBI taxonomy): Eukaryota > Metazoa > Chordata > Aves > Passeriformes > Eurylaimidae > Calyptomena > Calyptomena viridis. The sequence goes on along the minus strand of WEIV01004728.1, from coordinate 37,720 downwards.
TACAGTTTCAACATGCAAACTTACAATTGGATCACTTTGTGAACTGTATGTTTTGCCTTCAGTCAGCATTTAGCATTGAATCACCCATGGTTACCTCCCTGCTTTTCTTTCCAGCCGACTCCAAAGTCACAGCTTTCTCGGCCATACTACTGCATCCAACAGACATGGCTGCACTGTTTCCTACATACATGCTCTTCAATTTGCTTGCATGGAAATCCATTTTGATTGATTGGACTCAATTTACTGAATAATCCAGACTGCACTGTCTAGTTGTCTTTTGTCAGTACTGTAGTCTTTCATCAGCTTTCTTTAGATTTATGATCTATGGTTTTGTGATTATTTGCTGAACATATGGAACAACCCCAGCAGCGGAAACAGTCCCTCCAGGATCCCAAAGGAAACACTATTATTTGACAACACTTTTTATTAGTAACTTCTCCTTTGGATCTCTTAATATTTTTTTAAAATCTGTTCACTGAGGACCTAATTCACATTAAATATTAATCCCTGTTTATGCAATTGTGGATGAATCAGCCCATCAATGACTCAATACCAAGAAGTATTCCTTATTTGGTAGTTATTTTTGCTACCTTTTATACTTCTCCACTATCAAGTGGCATGGTGCAAAAGGAGTGAAGCTATAGAAGTTGCAGCTCTGATGATCTGTCATGTACCCTACAAGCATTTCAGTGGTTTTGCTTAAGGCTGGTTTTAATGTGCACTGAAACCCCAATGTGGCTGGCATATGTGGGTACAGTAGGTGCACAGCAGGAATCAGTCCTAACATCCTCCAGTAATGTCAGTCTGTGAGGAATCCAGTTTGTGCACAATTGTGAGATGAAAAACATAAAATGAGGCTGAATGCTGATTTGCTGCAAAGTTTGAATTCTGACCTCCTTTCTTAACAAAACTAGCAAAATCAACTGAAAATATGTCTTTATATATATATATAAATATATTTGACACCATAGTCTCTATAAAGTCCTGGCAGCTACCAATCATTTATATTTCATAGTCTAAATCCATTTTCCATTTTCCTCATGTTTGATGTCAAGTTTATAACTAGTCACATTGTCCTGCTTGGCACTTTTAAACAACTGCAAAACACCAATATGTGTTGAGCCTTTTGTTACACTCCCAAAAATTGTGGGGATTATTAAAATTAAACATCAAAGACTAGAGATTTGCAAGCAGTCTCAGTTAGAACTTCTGCATATAATGTATAGTGGGAATGACAATTTGAAAATAGCTTAAATGTAGCCAATTATGTCTCGTACTTTACTGATGTCTTGGAAATTTTTGTAAGCATTGCAAATTTAATAACACCTTTTTTATTTATTTCTTTATTCTCCTTTTAGTAATTCATTTATATTTACCATTTTTATGTAATAAAAAGCTGGGATTAGAAGGTTTTTTTTCCCTTTTTCAGTTCTTTATGGACTTCTGTTTATTTTCCCTTCTTTTTTTTAGACATTGCAGTGTTGGTTTGTCTAGATTTTTCACTGATGCCTTCAGCTTGTCTTTATTTTGTTTATTCTGAATTTCTTTTATCCTGTCTTTTTAATGTAACTAAGTATGTTTTATATACAAGCATTTCTAATTTTCATTTTTATTTCCTTTTCCCAGGATGATTCTATTTTATTTACACTTTCTTCATTTTGGGAACTTTGACATTTTTTTCTCTCTTAATGAACTTCCCTTAACAAGTCCTACTTCTATTTCTGTTCTTTCCCTTTCATTGAATTTTACTTGTAATATTCATTAGCTTTTGAAGTTTCTTGATGAGGAAATTCATTATATATTGTGATTGTCTCTGTTTCCAAGAAAAAATAGTAATAAATTTTTGTTCTTTTGCATTTCCATTTTCTTCCAAATAGAAACTGGACTAAAGCTCTTTGTCAGTTTGCAGGAGAGATATTTTGAAGAGGGTGCCTGATCTGAGCTGGATTAAAGCTGCTGGTTTAGGCCTAAAAGACACTATTTAACTGGTAATCTTCAGCCCTGGTTCATTGTCTGTTTAGTTTACAGCTTTCAACAACAAAGGAGCCAGATGGTGCAGAGTGGAGATACTGCTTGCATTTAACACCAGTTTTTCTGAATGTATGTTTAGATGTATTATTATCTTCAAAATCACTGTAAGAGCTCTTTCATAAGCTGTATTAAACCCTCATGTTTACTGAATATATATCCATGTCCTTAGGAGAACTTTAGGGTCACCTCACGCTTCTGCAGAACTTGGACTCTGAATTGAGTAAACAGATTAAAACAAAATAGAAAAAATCAACTTCATTTTTAGGATTAGGTCCACATCCTTAGTTAATGCCTGCTGATGCAAGTCTGTTAGTTTTGGGAGACCTATAACTGCCTGGGCACACCATTCCAGAAATTTCACTTTGTTCATGATGTGGTGCTTCCTTGTGACTGCTGTATTTGTAAATGCAAACTTGACTCAGTTAACTGTAGTGCAGAGACACTTGGACAGCTTCTGAGTTGCATCAATTTTTCAGATAAACCAGTCTTTGATATCACCTGTGGGATTAATCTCATCAAAGTGCAGAACCAAACCCAGAGTGGGTGCTTATACCACATCTACAATGAGAGGTGAAACTTGTCCCATGTTTTTATGTCCACTTTCTCTTTCCAGTATGTGTTCCATTTATGCATTCATCAATACATGGACAGCTGTTAGGTGTTTAGGGAGAAAACCCAAATAAAATCAAATGAAAAAACACCCATAAAGTTACAAGACCCTCAAACAGCTAAATCACAGACTGCTGATATTTGGCAACTTCAGATGTCTCTTTGGGCAAGATTGTTGTCCCAAAACAATTAAATAATAAATTTACCACATAACAAATCCTTGAGTCAAAAGTAATTTTGAAACGATCACTTAATGAATCAAATCTTCAAAGTTAATTTGCAGTCATAAATATCTCTCAAGTAAAAAGCTCCAAAATCATTATTTGGCAGATTCCAGGGTTGAGGATAGGTGCAATTTGGCCTAAAAACCTTTGGCTGGCAAAATGAGAAAGAAAGTAAACAAATATACTGGTCTTGGCTTTGAGAGTTATAGGCACATTTTAAATAGAATTGCCTCTAAACACAGCTGCAGAACTGAATCTCTGATGTAATAAAGCTGTCTGGTTTATGGCAGACATACATCAGCACTGCTCTGATGGCTCAATCCCTTGGAATCACAGAATGACAATAAGTTCTTTGTGTATTTCAAATAAATCACCGCTATCACTCAACATGTTTAGAAAAATTGTAATTCATCTAGCGTAAGTTTTTCTTGAGAAACATAAAGCTGTTGGAGTTCGAGAGTGTGTAGAATTAACAGAGAAAAAGGTTGAAGATTTTATCTATTTCCTCCATCAATGTGTTTATTTCACTCAAGGGACTTAACCACATGCATTTGGAAAATTAAAGTCAGAAAACTAACACTTCAATAATTTTCTCCTCCTACATCCAGACTCATCAAAAAGCCAATGAACTGTATATGTAGAAGCTTTTTAAATGGAGTGAAAAAAAAAAAAACCTGAAAAGTTTAGATGAGTTCCAAACAACCTCACGCTAAGATAGAGTTGTAAACATGAAATTTTCAAGGCAAGTGTTCATCTTGTTTCTAATTACATTTATATTTTTGTATATATAAAAAGGAGGAATCTTTTTCCCCAATTTGACCATGAAATTTTGTTTATTTAAATTACCGTCTCCGTAATTGTTCTCTGAAACCATTACAGTGAAGTCGACAGAAGTGCCTCTACTTCTAAGTACAAAACTGCACCTGGACCCACAAGATCCATTAATATATCTTCCCATGTGGTAGAAATAAGAATGAGAGGGTATATGCCATTTTTGAGTAGAAATTTAATGTCTTCTGCATATTAAAAAAAATATAGAGTTTTCAATTTGATCAACTGGGCATTCTGTACCTCACTGTATGATACACAAGTAAAGTTTAATCTGAATGAGATGGCTGGAAAGACTTTTCTTAAAGCATTTGATGTCCAATGTGAATCTGACAATATTTTGGGAGACATTTGTTTGAGCTTCTTTTCTTGAAAACATACCTACGCCCATTAGGTGTTATTTTTATATGACGAGGCTTTTTAAAGTTGATATTAAAGTAACAAAATTAAAGAAAGTTCAGTAAGAATATTTTTTCTTTAAAGTCCAAAGTTTGAACTAGATTATCTGTTACACATTACAAAATTGCTTTATGTTACAAATCTGTTAGTTTTACCACAGTTTTCAGGCAGTTTTCAGGCAAAATCATGTGGTTCTCAGCCCGGTATAGTTTAGAGCAGACTGGGAGGTCAGCATGACTCTGTTCACAAGTTCTCAAGAACCTCCAGGAAAGAGTTTTGATCAGCTTTCCACACGCTGAAAGCTGTCACATCCAAGCAACACTTACAGCTGTGTGAGTGTGGCTGGTTTCCAGATTATTTCACTATGCTTCTTGGAGTAGCTGAGATGAGATGAGAGAACCAGCTGGGTACTGTCAGCATGTTCTAATTTTATTGGACAAGTTTGGAAAATTGACTAAATGAGTTAAAACCTAGCTAAAACTAGAACTCACAAAAATGATCACTATATTTCTGTCATGATTCTAGTTGAAAGTTAGCTCCTGTTTCCCAAAAATGGACAAGAATCAAATTCTCAGGAGTTTCTCTGAGCAGTGAATAAAGCCAGCAAAGAGTAAAGTTACCTTGCATTAGAGCTGCAGCATCTTAGTCACCCTTGATTACTGCAAAGGTTTAGTTTTGTTGGTTAGGTTCCTGGACAGTGAGTCCAGTCCTGCATCATCCTCATCCCAGAAAGGCCTGAAGCCTCAAGTCAAGCTGCAGCTGCTGGGCTTTTTCCACTGGTGTGAGCCGAGTGTGTTGGTGAGGACAGGCAGCACCACAGTTGCAGCTTGGTGAGTCACTCTGCAGATTAGAAGCCTTGCACTAACACTTGTATAAATGAAACACAGCTCAAGTCATCAAGTAAAAATGTTAAAGAGTTTATGCAGTTATGGGTCCCTTTTGATGCATAAAGTCATGAAAAAGCATCAGTTGATTCTTTGTTTGCTGATCAGCTGATTCAACACCATTGTTGCTCAATTGAATTATATTACATGTGTCTTTTATATGCTCGGTTCTACAGAGAAAAGCCTGAACTTGCAAATACCAAAGACGAACCATTATTCTTAATTTAAGATACTGATAAGTAGATGGGCATTCTTCTTTGTTACCATACATTTCCCACTCACCTTAGCTATGTCTCATCCTCTTTTCTTTCACTATGTTTCTTTCGCTCAATTATGGCTCCAATCTCTACTGTCAGGGAAGGCCATTTGTAGCAATCTCCTCCATGAAAACAATAACATAAAAGCTGTGAGCTCAAAGCAGAACAGTGCCATCTCTAAGTATTTTGAAAGGGTATGATGGAACAGAGTGGCTTTTGCCAGAGGAAAAGAAGTTACTCAGAGCCCCATCCAACCTGCCACCCAGGGATATGGCATCCACAGCTTCTCTGGGAAATCTCTTCCAGTGCTTCACCATTCTGTGCAGGACAGTGCAGGACAGTGCAGAATCCTGGCAGGATTCTGTCTCATTTCATCTGATTCCTGTCACTAAATGTTTACAATAAAAAAGATAAATGCTTTCCTTAATGCACTAACAGAAATATCAATGAAGTTTGTGATTGTGTGTTCAGAAGTATCTGAAAGGAACAATTCGGTTTTGATGAATTTTACCTGATAAAGTTTAGTACTAGGTAAGGACATGATCAATACATTAGTGATCATTGTCCAAGGAAAAAAATTATTAAACAGCCATTCTTTTGGTATGTTTTTTGCTCAGTCTTCCACCAAGACATAAATATATGAAAATTAACAGGCTTCACTGGCTGACACCTACACATACACACAAACCCATTTTATTGTGTTCAAAAACATTTGAAAAATCATGTTTGAAATAATGAATTTTCTCCTTAAATCCATTTGTATATAATTTACCTCAATGGCCTTTAGTAATTCATATCTGTATGCATTTTTTTCACATTTCTGTATGCATTTTTTTCATATTTCTGTTTGCCTCAGGACATGGCTCAGCACTCCATCTTCTGAAATCGGGCCTGAGAACTGGCACATTACATTGAATAATCTTTGGTGATTGATCAGCATCTGTAAAATAACAGCAATGAAGTGGGATTATCACTTTCCAGACTAGTATCTCATGTTTTAGAAAAGTGGCTGTAGTGCCATCTGCTGTCCTCCTAAGGGGCAAAGTATTTCCCAAGAGATTTGACTAGGACTAGAAACTGGTTATCACAAGGTAAGAAATACATAATTTTTAAGCTCACAGAAAACTCTCTATGCTGGTGTAGAATAGAAGTAGGAGAGATTAGGAGAAGCAGAAAGTATGGGGTTTTTTATCTCTAAGTGTACTAATATGAAAATCACAACAGGATCTTGAAACTGATATTCATATTGCACACAGTTATTTATGTGATCCTGACCACTTTAGCCTCTCTTCAGTATTTCTGTTTCTGAACTTCTTCCATTTGTCCTCAAGTTATGTTGAGATGTGCTGATTTTGGCTGGTATAGAGTTAATCTTTTTTACTGGCTAGTATTGAAATTTCGTTTTTTGTAATTTCTGCTGAAAACAGTGTTAATAACATAGAGATGTTTTCATTATCAGTGAGCAGCAATTACACAGAGTAAAGGCCTTTTGTGCTCCTCACCCCACCAGCTGTGGGTGCACGAGGAGTTGGAAGGGAACACAGCTGGGACAGCTGACCCCAGCTGATCCAAGGGATATCCTAGACCGTGTGGGGTCATGCTCAGCATATAGAGCTGGGGGAAGAAGAAGAAGGAAGGAAGGATGGAACATTTGGAGTGATGACATTTGTCTTGTCATGTCATCATTACATGTAATGGAGCCCTGTTTTCCTGGGAATGTCTGAACACCTGCCTGCCCATGGGAAGTGGTGAATTAACTCCTTGTTTGGCTTTGCTTGTGTGAGTGGCTTTTACTTTCCCCATTAGACCGTCTTTATCTCAACCCACAAGGTTTTTCACTTTTACCTTTCTGATTCTCCCCCCATCCCACCGTGGAGAAGTGAGCAAAGACCTGGCCGGGGTGGGGGGCTGAGTTGCTGGTTGTGGCTAAATCATGTCAAATAGAAAAGGACAAAAAAACACCACAAAGTAGTTTCTGAGTATTATGAAGAAATACAGATGGAAGAAAGAATCATCAAGAGAGACTGTTTGAAGGAAGACCTGAAAGAACCAAGATAGAGAGTGATGTGCTCATTTTTCTATTACTAGATGCCAATATTGTAGTTTAGCTGTAGGTTTCACTATTCTGTAGTCTTGGGTGAGGCTTGAAGTCCCACCTGTTTCTGGAGTGGAATAACAGGCTAGGCAGTGTTATCATGGGAGAAAATGAAGTATGGGCTTCATTCCAGCTACCAGCTGGAGATTTGGATGGTTGTCTTGGCCATTTTTAAGTAGCAGCACAAGCTTAAGTTCTCCCTTTTGGTATTTCTTGAAGACACCATCTCATCACTGCCAGAGTATGTATTCTATAACACAGACAGGAGATGACTGTGTTCATAGAAAGAACTTCTATTTACAATATGTACTTCTTTGTCCAAGATGCTTTCTATCTTGTTTATTAATGATATATTTTTTGAGATTTCCATTAGTATATATTTATTAGCTTTTAATGGTCTTGCCAAGGTTATAAGTGCCTTGGCACAGGGACTTGATAAATCCTTTTCTTGCTATTGCTGGCTTAGTCTAACTTAGTAAGATGAATTTAATCAAGATGGTGACATCTGGCAATTTTGTAAAATAGAGTCCATTAGAAGTCACTTCTTTTTAAATCTGACTGTTCATTAAATATGAGCAAGTACTCCCTCGTTAAATCTTTTTAGCATAGTCATAACCAAGATTTACAATATCATTGTAATAATTTATCATGAAGTCAGATTGCATACATTTGAACACATACAGACTATACATTAATAATTTTGTTTGAGGAGTTAAGGTGCTTTAAGGTACTTTATTATTTTCTAGTTATGCTGCAAATGTTATTTATTATTTCTTGCATTCTGTTTTCAAGATTGCTAAGATCAGTGTTATATATTATTTGGATAGATCAATATTTCAAATATCTGTCATCGAGTTCCATATTAAAACAAGATATTTTCAATTCTGTCATAAATTACAAAAAATCTAACAACCCCCCCCAACCACAGCTGATGACATTTATGTGCCATAAAATATGAATTAATGTGTTAAAAAAGAAAATTAGTAAGATAAATTTATCAAAACTGGAAGGATGCAAAGCGACAAAAAATCTAACAACCCCCCCCAACCCTTTTATAAATTAAATACTTTATTTTTTTTACATCCTGAAATCAAATATAAGGTTTGCCTGTCCCTGGCAACCAGCAGAACTTCTGCTTTCCCAGAATTCGGTGTGCAACCACTTATCAACACTTTCGTAATATCCTTATGGGTTCTTGACCATGCTGTCTCTTCCAGCATGAAAGAAGTTTGTACAATAGCATAGCCAACCTTTTTTCTTCAAACATACAATCTGGCATTCAATGCTAAAGTATTGGATAATAAAAGTGCTGCTTATATCCAATTCCACTCTTCCTAATCTTGACAATTCTTGCACAGGATCTACCCTAATACTATCTCTAAGTTCAGATAATTAAAGGTTATGTTCTACATCGAGTCCAAGGTGGGTTTAGGACAAGATATCTGGACATCACACTGTCTTTCTTTTTACCAGTGTATTGAGATAAGATATCTGTTTGGACAGATTTGGACTTTGTGCCTTTTCATGTGAGAATGGCACAATGTGGTTTAGTTTGTCATAAAAAAAAGAATCTTAGAAAAGCCAGGTGATTGATAGAATCATGGAATTACACAAACTTTCAAGTTGGGCCTTCCAGAGGTCTCTCAATCAATACCTGCTTAAAGCAGGGCCAACACTAAATTCACCAGGTTACTCAGGGCTGTGTACAGTCATATCTTGTAAAAGCTCCAAGGATGCACAACCTCTCTGGGCAGCCTGCTCCACTGCCTGACTGCCCAGTTACTCTTTGTTTACAGTCAGAACCTGTTTTGGCTCAACTTATGCCTATTGGTTTTCATTATTCTACCATTGATCATATATATATACTTGTATATATATGTGTGTGTGTGTGATTTATATATATTTGTGTCTGTGTGTGCATGATGTGTATGTCTATATATATATATCTACCTTTAATATATAACCACTGTCTCTTCCTGCTATGCCCTTTCATAAAGAGCTTTGCTCTACCTTCTTGGTAACCTCCTCCTAGGCATTTTAAGGCTGCTATTTGGTTCTCTGCAAGCCTTTTCCAAAGATTAAAAAAGCCCTTTCCCTCAACCTTACTTCATTTTCCACGGGATCTGCCAGACATCCTCTAAAGTTGAGCAACTTCATCAACACCCTGCTTGCCCTGGGGAGTCCAAAACTGGATTCACTATTCCAGATGTGGTCTAGCAAGCACCAGGTAAAGGGAAGTAGTTGCTACCCTCAATATACTGACAATGTTCCTGTTATTCCTGCCAAGGATGCTGTGGCCTTCATCAATGCCAGCTGTTCCCCAGGACACCCAGGGTCTGTTAAGCAAAGCTGCACCCTAACTCCTCAGTCTCCAACCTGTATCAATACAATTCCATATGCTGAATTTCATGAACTTCCTGACAACCAATTCTTTTAGCCTGTTTAGATCCATTCAAGTGGTAGCCATGTCCTCAAGCGTATTGATGCCTTGGTGACATCTGCAAATTTAATGAGGGTGCATGAGATACTGCATCTCCAGAACTGCCAGTGTTAGGGTCTCCCTGTGGCAAATTAGCCCTCTTCTCCTTTTCAGCCTTTAAGGCAAACACTATTAAAAAAAGAAAAATCATAAAAGAATGACAATTTGAAGTTAATGATGTACAAATCCTTAATAAACCTTCCCTGGAAATTATATTGATTCTACCAACATATCCCAGTACTTTAGTGGCTGACATGTTTCCAGAAGCTGAACTCAGCATAAGCTGAAGTCACACCAGTGATGAGGACACTAAAGCAGCTCTGATGCTTTGTCTCCCCTGCTTGGACCAGGCAGCTGGGCCAGGCAGGGTCTGCATTTCTTGCTCACAATAAACTACAACCCAGCAGTGTTGCACTCCTGTGCCAGTGGTGAGACCGACCACCCTGTTTCACTACTGCTGCAAATTGTTTGGCTTTAATAAGTCACGTTTTCATCACCTCTCAGCCCTGTGATGTATCTGGGCATAAAACAAGGAGATGGATACTATCTGGGTATCATGCAATGTTACCTGCTCGCTTCCTATCTTCTCTCAACAGAGCAAAATATGGCACTCTACAAAGAGCAGGAGATCAGCAAAGGCAATCTGAAGTGCTTTCTTCAGGAAGCTGTTTCTTTCCATTGACTTTAGCAGGAGTTTATTGGGTATTTTGACTATTAGCTGTGTGTGTCTAAATTTGCATAGCTATACACATCCTTGAGCTCCCTTGCTTTCAGGATATTTGTCTGAAGTAAGAATATATATGTCCCTAGCCAAGCTACAGGAAGACAAATATTTCAGATATATGAAGCTCTTTCCCAAGTTTTATTTCAGCTTCCCATAGAGTTTTTCAGCATGCCTGGATTCTCGGGTTTTACCTCTGAATTATTCTGTAGATTAAGATCAGGATATCAATGAGACAGTCCAAAAGGCTGAGGGGAGGATTCAAGAGACAGTGCTGTTGCACTGGCAGAAGTAAGACTTTTAGAACAAAGTTGAAGCCAATCTGTAAAGAAGAATTTTCTTGCATGCAGTCCCAGAAGGCAGAAAGCAAAATGGCTGATAACTACAGTTTTTAGCATCATCTTCCACAACCATAGGGTGAGTTTTGGCAACTTTGTTTTGTCTAATACTTACCAACAAACATGGTCACAAAGAAATCCCTCTAGAGAGATCATCAAAATCATAGTATTGACTGTAACTATCTAACCAAGGAAACAATTATATTTAAGTTTACCTATGCAATTATTTACGTAGAATTAAAATTGTAACTCTATTACATCTTTTATTTTATATTATGCTATAACATAAATATGGGAACTGCAAAAACTTATTAAAAGAATAAGAGAAGTTGTTTTAAGGTACTCTACAAGATAAGGAATAACTCAGACTGAGACTGCAGTAAATAATCTCTAAATTCTCCAATCAATTGAATACAGCATTTAATTTATATGGACACAAATTGATCTATACAGGTATCATTTTTCTGTCTATCTTTAAAGATTTTATCAGTTCTTAGCTTTCTATTTAGATAACTTGAATGTCTAAAAAAACCTTGCAGACTCAAACCAGACTGCGATCACTGTGTTAAGGGTAATATTAAACACTAAGTATTTGCAAATTCACAGATTTGCTGCCCTCAAAGAGTCTTCTGAGAAACATATGTGCAGTATCTGAGAATTATTGCGTGTCATAGTCAGTCTTCTTATGGCTGCACAGCTTCAGCTTTACCACAAGGAGAAGCTTCTGTCACTACTGTTTCCCCAGTATCTGCAATATAAATCTGTAGACATAAAAAGAGCTACTGGGATATGAGATTTTTTTTTCAGTCCTTCTAACCCCAAACAGCTTGTGAGTAAATACTGTAGGTTATCATTTATCCAGCAATGACACAATCCATGACATATTCCAGTACATTATATTGGGTTGCCTTGAAAATTGTATGGGAGAAAGTTGACCATGAAATTCTGTATATGAAAACTAAAGCCATCTAAAATAACTGCCCTCCTGGGGGTATATAACTTTCACAATATGCCAAATAGCTAACTGGAAAATAAGACTTCCCTATCTATTATATTTTAAAATAGACCCATAATTCTTAAATGCATATCCTCTTCAAAATGATTCAAGTGTAGTTCTCATCTCTCCTCTCTTCTTGGTGGTAGAATAAAGGAAAATGCAGCAAAAATAAAAATTGACTGAAAAGTCTGTGCTATCTTCTTTTTCAGCACAAAAATAAGAACTATTCAAAATACAAAAAAAAGTAAGCAATTTGAGTGAAATTCCCCACAAGGTGAAAAACTGCAACACTTCCAGAAATGTATTTAGAACCATTCAATAAGTTGAAAGATTAATTTTTTTATTATTTTTATTTTTCATTTTACACTAAAAGCAAATGTTGAAATACTAGCTATAGCATGAAGGAAAATAATTTCTGAACAGCTGAATATTTAAATTATTTCTGGCATGATAGTGGGATTGCTAACCAAGTTTCCTATAAGGCTAGTATATCTTATCTGTATGCCAACATGAATTATTGGATTAAATTTATAATAAACCATGTGATCTATCTAATCTAAGATACTTACCATAATGGTATCTAACCCTCAGAGAGCAGCTGGATGTACCACTGAATGTGTTGCAAGCAGAGTAGAAAATTAAAACCCACATCTAGTCCTCCATTTGTTCACCTCTGTTACAGGACATTTCTTATCTCTTCCTCTCTCTTATTACACAGTTTTATTTGGCAGTTATTCAAACTAACTAGGGAAAAAGTGTTGTTAATGAAGTTCCATAATTTTTCAAGAAAATAAGAGAATCTCAATAATTTCTTCATAAGGAATTATTACCCTGTTAAAAAAAAAAAAAAAAGATTAGAGGAATCCTCATAGATATATGACAACCAAAGCTGTGACAGGCTTTTAAATAACATTATTAGCACAACCAGGAACATCATAGACTGTGGCTCTCTGCAGTTGAGATTTAGGTATTGGTACACTACTGTACTATCATTTTAAAGATGTGTGAGGCAAAATAAATGTGTTTTTTAGGCACTGACTTAGCTTGTCAAAATAAAATTCTTATTAGCAATCAGGCAGCACCTTTATGCCTCCAAGGTAGTGATGTGGATGCTTCAAATTACTTCTGAGTGTTCATGTCCTATTTTATATAAGGCTTGTCACTAGCAGTGGTTTATTTATACAGTTCTTGGTTGCTCTTTCAAAGCCCCTTCTTCCTTACTTCAGGAAATTTTTAATTTTGCTTTGAACACAGATATAATTTTGCATTTGATGTTGAAGAATACATGTTCTTTAAGTCACACTTTATCAGCTAAAAGAAGAGGTAATTGTCTTTTTACAGCCTATGGTTCATAGAGCTGACTAAATTGGTATCAAAACCATTATTTACTTTGATACTTTAGATAGATTAAATACAAACCCAGGAAATTTGGTGAATGTGCAATAAGTATATATCAAGAAATTCCATATAACATAACTTCCGTAGATTATAAAGCTCCCAGTTCATCACTGTGCATTAAGAGAATGCCAAAAGGAGCAGTCCAAAAATCAACAGAGTAATGAAGCAGAAAACCCACATGCCAAAACCAGAGGAACTGGTCATATGTGCATTCTCCTTCCTTTGTTGCTAGGTAGTTGTCCTTGACTAATTTCGCTGCTCAGTCTGAAGTATTTAATTTATACTCTTAAAATCTCATTGAGACTCTTCTGCACACACTGCTTGCACAGAATGAAGATTTCTCTTATGTGCTGCAGAGACCATGGCTACTTTTTAATCATCCTGCTAGCATCAGTGTAAATCAGCCTGTAAATTACATTAGACTGTAAGTTTTGTTTGGATATCATTTTAGGATAAACTGCCTCCAAGCCTCTGCATCTTTATTTAGGCTTTGTATAAAAAGTCACTAGAGAAATATTTGCTTATAGAGAAAATCAGTGTTTCTTGACATACTCAGAAAGGAAGAAATTAATATAAACTGAAAGGTTTTAATACCAGTACATTTCCATTTGCAGACCAACATTAGTTCCTGAGATTGCCTGAGAAGAAAGGTATCAGTCACTTCCAAAATACACTTCCCATAACTATATCTCAAAAAGAGCTGTGAGATGTACATAAATCTGCAGCCATTACAAGGTCTGAAGACCTACAGTTTTGATTAGAATCATATATCTAAAGAGTGTCCTACACTTCCTATGAATGACACTTTGTATGATTGAATCTGGTCTATTTTGTCCTACTGCTTAAGCAAACAGTCATCGTTTTTCACTCTGTGTCCTAAATCTCTCAGTCCAGGATTTTCCCCCAAAAAGTAACTAGAAAATGTTCTAGGCAATGTGGTTTTTGTTTATTCGAGTGGTTGCTTCGTTGCTTGTTTGCTTGGATTGGCTTTGGAGTGGTGGTGGGTTTTTTGTCTCACTGGGGTTTTTCCTTCTCGTCAGTAATCTAGTAGAAGCCAGAACTTTGTGTATCAAATCAGATTGCCCACTTTTTTTGGGGGAAAAAAACCTCACATCACAGCTGGGGATGCTGAATTTCTTTTCATCAGTGAGGAGGCCTGTCCTGTCCTGCACACAGGGCTACAAGAGGACCAGGTCTGATTTGAGCTTTGAGGTGCCAAATGATGCAACTTAAACCTGGATAATTCTTACTCCAAATAAGTGTGTTGTTCGCATGCATTTACTTGAGTCACCCATGAAAACCAGTCTCCACTTCATTGCAAAGAAGGAAAATAATGATGCTTCAAAGAATTGGAAAGCTATTTTCATACAGATTTGCTTTAAAAGTGGATTTATTCTTAATGGTTTCTTAATAATCTTTGGATCAAGACTTCAATTTATATGGAAATATAAATGCAGATATTGTGCTTCTATGTAACTTAATCACAACAGTCCTCCGGTTAACATATGTACATATATACGTATATACATGTATATATACATATATATATACACACACATCTTTCTGGCATAAATCATGAACACACAGATCTTCCAAATTCATTGCAAACTGGATAATGAAAGAATATAAATTTAGATGTTTTCATTACTGAGAATAACAAAAGAGAATCCTGAAGAGCAATTTGTTAGCTTTTTATTAACCAAGCTGTCAACTCATTGCCTAATAGTCCACTTGGGAAACTGCCTCTGCAGTTTGCAGCCAGAATTATCCAAAGAACAGGAATCAGGGAAGGGTGACAAAAAGCTGTTTTAAGGGGTGATCCCAAGAAGAATACAGAAGAACCCTGAATTCTGGGAAGTAATCCTATTGCAAAAATTCTGATGAGACAGTCAATCCTTATCAAGAGCAAAAGACTTTCCTTGAGTGTAATGTCCAGGCTGCTTATCCATAACATAACCTCTGAGGACCTGAAATATAGGAATAGCATTCTTCTGAATAACAATGCTATGAGAATATTTTTTATGATATACATGTTTTATGGATGTTAGTATTAGACCACCATCAAAGATTTCTCTGATGAGTAAAGCGTCCAAGGCTTAAACACCTCTTGCCCAGGAAAAGAATAAAGACTATTTATTTTTCTTTCTTCTCCTTCCTAAAAGAAACTCCTTAAAGAGGGGGGAAATGGGAGAAACAGTTATGAAATTGATAACTAACTCTACCAGCTACTTTCAATGTTTTTTCTCATTTAATCACAGAGCAGCCTCAGGTTAGACATTAAAAGTTATTGCCTTTTACGTGATTTGGAGACTATCCATATGAAGTGCAGAGATTTATTATTCTATTTCCAATTAAGCTGCTGCTACTAATCAAGACCTTTTACTGTTGATTGAAAGTATTTAATTTATGGTGAGCAGGAAAACAAATTATATTGACTATGGATAAAAACACTTGAAGTTATGGTTTAGTCATACTAAATACAAATAATAGACAACACTGTCTACAGTCAAGACATTTCATACAAGTAAAGAGCTGTCTGAGGTCCCCCTATCAATGTATAATGTGCTGAAATCATACAAATGTAAGTTCTTTTATAGTTTTATCTTTGGAAAAAAAAAGTGATTAAAGAAAAAGCAAAACCGTCCAGATAAGCATTGTGAATCTGAAGGTTTGATCATTCTGTTTAGTTATGTTGATTAGTTAAACACAAAAAATATTTTCCTCATTTAGAGCTCTAAATCTTCAGATGCTGCATAAGCAATTTGACTCTATAGCACTTCTTTTTGACCCATGAAATAAATTCTCAAATGGATTACTTGTCAAAGAATGGATGTATGGACTTGATGAACTCAAATATCTTTTTCAACCTAGTTAATTCTCTGATTCTGTGATTAGAATAGATGTAATTTCTATAACAAGTGTGGAGTTCTATAGTTGTGAAGCAAAAAAACCCCAAGTTCTCATCTTTTAATTAATGGCCAGTTAAATGATTATCAGTGTTAGTACAGAAAATTCTGAACTGCCAGAAAGCATCAGAAATAAAGCATTCTTTAGTCAAACAGTTTACACTCCCTGTGGGACTTGTTCTGACATAGTATAAACAGGGCTCACTTCAGTGTAAGCAGTCAAATTTCATGTTTGGGCATCTGCAACAGAAGCTGTGGATGGCTGCTCATCCACCAGGCAGAGCAAGCGATGGAAGGGCTGGAGGTTTCCTTGCATAACACTGCAATGCACAACCCTCAGCAACATCAACCTGTTTTATTAAGTTTATTTCCAGCATTTGATACAATTTGTAATAGGATGCCCTCTCAGTACTGTCTGGATTGTTTTCAGCCTCAGCATCAGTAAATGGGAAACTTCTGCTGGGCAAAGTCATGCAGTAAAAATTTCCATTTAGACACTCAAGTAGGTGTCATTATGTGACAAAAAGGACACCAGACATTTCAAGCTTTTTTTTTTCCACTTAAATTATTCACAGAAGGATTATTCACACATATATTTCAGTATTTTCCATCATCAGCACAATGTTACAATATTCTTTATGTGCACTGCTTGACTCTATTCTACTTTGAGAAGCATTTAAGCTTATGAATGGAATTTTGGTTTATGATGGTCTTCATAAAAAGGCGAGAAGGTATGTGGAATAAAGGCATCAAGTGGTTCAAATGGAAAATTAGAAGGAATAAGAATATATAGCAAGGTATAATTCAGAATCACTGCTCAAGCTGATGGTGCTTATGATAAGGTATAATGTAATAACTCAGTGGGCTAAATATAATAATATAATAATTCAGAAGACCTAAGCATGGAGATCATCAACTCTTAATCTGACAGTTTAATAAACTTAATTGTATTCCTAATGCTATACTTTGTGTTAACGACTGCATCCTGGACAGCACTGATAGACATCTGAACAGCTGCCCAGATGTCCACACATCAAGTGTGTCTCTGTTGCTGGGTCCCATCTTGGACAGCACTTGTATGTTGATGACTGTTGTGGTTTTAAGTAGTCAGAGATTTTTGTTAGCTGGGGGGGCTATGAGAGAGGCTTCTTTAAGAAGCTGCTGGAAATTTACAACTACTGTTACCTCCAAGCTAGCCAAGGTCAGCAGGTAACACCTCTGTGATAACATGTTTAAGAAGGAGAAGAAGAAAAAGGCAAGGCAGAACATCATGGCCACTTAAGGGAGAGAAGAGTGAGAAGTTTGATTAACACCAAGGTTGGTGAGAAGGAGAAAGAGAAGATGCCTTAAACGCTGAAATAGGGCTCCAGCAACCCATGGGGGACCATAGGGAGCAAAGGTTCGCCTGCAAACCCATGGAAGACTCCACCCTGGAGCAGATAAGTGCTGGAAAAGAGAGGCTGTGATCCTGTGGGATGTTTGATGTCTACGTCTGGAGCAGAGGGGCCTGATAGAGTCCTGTAGGCTGTGGGAAGAAGAGACCCACGCTGGAGCAGCAGAGCAGCATTTCTTGGGAGGACTGGTGGCCTGTGAGAACCTACACTGAAGCAGCCAAGCAGCACCTGAATGACTGCACCTATGGTAAAGTGACTTACGTGACAACAATACCTGGAAAAAGCTGTTGTCAGTACAATGATAAAATCCATGAAGCAGTTTGTAACAGACTGTTTTTGGGAGCAAACCCAATGGGAAAGCCTGGGGGTAGACTTCTTTTTCCTCTGAGAAGTGGCAGAAACAACATCTGACCATACCCCCCGCCACTCCTGCCTTCCTGGGCTGCTGGGGGAAGGAGAAAGATCTTAGAGGGAGGGGTGGGGGGAGAAGGTGTCTGTAACATCTATCAAACTTCTCACTCTTAAACTCTTAAGCTCTGATTTTAGTACTAGTGAATTCTTAATATTCTAAGTTAGAGTCTGTTTTGCTCGTGAAATAGTTAATAAAAAAAGTTGCTTATAATCCTTATCACAAAAATGGAGGGTTTTTTTCCCTTCTCCCAGAAACTTTGGATGTGTGTGTGAGTCTTTGGCATTTAGCCAGAGTCAAACCATAACAGTGACCAAGGAAGAGTAAGAACAGAGTAAGCATATACAGTGTTTCCTCCTAAGATTCACTGAAAATTTTCAGCTCAGGTCAATTGTGACTTTAAGACCTGATGCAAAGGCATCAAGATAAAAGGTTTACACTAATTGCAGTAGTACTGCTGAGGCCTATGGAGAATTTCAGTCTCCATTTCATTCTCAGATTTCATTAAGGGTGATTTAGTGAGAAATTATTTATTACTGACTAGTTCTAGATAACTTGTTTTGTTCCCATAGGTCATGATCCTGTAAGTTATTTGAAGGTCATCTTATGTTTAAAAGCATATTTTATAATCCTCTCTGAGAAAGGTGTTGCTTAAAGCATGATAATATCTTTTAGCTAAGTTTAGAGAAAAAATTAATTGGATTTCCTTGCAGAGCAGTTCTAGAAATATAAGCTTTAAAATGTAATGCAGTTTTTAATTATTATTATTGTTAATATTATTATTGTGGAATCCATCATTTAAATTACTATAATTTGAATTTCACTGCCACATCATAAGGAAAACTGTTTCCAAAAATAGCCACATCTAAATCAAAGGTTTTTCAAACTTCATGCACAGTCTCTGGCTAACAAAGAGTGCTGTAGAGGTCTTTAAGGTACAGGAAAAAATACTTTTAAAAACTCCCAGGTGGACAGATAGACATGTAGACAGTGACAGGTAAAACTCACCGTTGTCTTTGACAGAGTGAATGGCTGTGTCTGGATTCTGGCAGAGAATTCTGCCCTTCCTGTGGTGGAGACCAGGTTACAAAAATATCTCCTGTTCTCAGCCTTTAACATCCTGTTGATCAGCTGAAGATCCTCTGTACAGATCTGCATGTACAGCCTTCACAGGTCACCCCAGTGGTGTGAAGTACAGATGTCACTGGAAGTTTTAGACGTGTTTCTATTCATTTCTGCAAAACCCTTTGAGCTGCTTGCTGTGATCACCTCAGTATTCTGTGCCTTGCACCTTGGAAAACAGACTCCTCGCTCATACTTTCAGACACTGTGTTTGCAGCTGATAGGAACCCAAAACTGAGACGGGTGTGATGAGTGCTTGCCTTCTCTGAGTTTTGGTGCATGTGACATTTACTCCTTTACACATCCACATGCAGTGAGCAGTCACTTAGTAAGCAAAGAGTAAGCACTGTTAGAAAAAGAAGGATAAAGAACTAAACTGTGTCAGAAGATTAGAAGCAACTATTCTATCTCTATAAAACATTTTATAGTTAAAACCTGTATGACATTATTTGTTCAGGTATTGCAGCTTTGTTGTTACTTCTGCAGATGTAAAGGAAATTAAAATCATCCAAAATATCAAGTATTTCCTTGCACACCACTTACAGTGCCATGAAACCCATCATTTCCAGAGAATGTCATGTACCTTAGCACTAACTGAAGCAGTTGTAATGATCCACAGAGGGGTGAGACATAAACTTCATATAATTGCCCTGGTACAAAACACAGATAAAACCAGAAATACTTGTCTTCCTCAGACAGACAAGGTCATTCAGTCAGCAGTGTAAGAGGGTAACCAATATGCAGATACAGACCTTGACATGAGACACCAGACTTTTTCCTTCATTTTCTGCTCTTCCACCTTGAGAGCCATGTTTCCTGTATTTCTGGTTCTCTCTTATGTGAGATGTCAAACCACGGGCCTCTGATCCACCCTGTATAAAGCGGTTGAGAACCTTTCCTGTCATAGGAAGTGCCACCCCTTATTATATTGTATTATTATATTGTTTTTCCATTCTCTTCTTAGTAAAAATTTCTCAGATTATATTTCTTTAATCTTGTGAACACTGCCTTGCAATAAAAGCAATTAAGCAGCATTCTCATTCGGATCCGCTTGTATTCTGACGAATTTTCTTCTCAAGTACCAATGAAAGGCAAAGACCAGCTGTTATCTTTGTTCTACAATAGCTGTCAGCCAGCACTGCCATCTCCACTATAATAGGAAAACTTATCTGCCTCCAGGCACCTTTTCCTAATGAGAAAAATTCAATTGCAGACTCTTGCTCATATTTTGTGTGGTATCTAAGTCAGTAAGACCACAGTCTCAGATGGGTTTTGAAGGTGCTATTACAATTAAATAACAGATACTACTTACTCCCTGGTGTACATTTTGCAAAGAGCAACTCAACCACATGCCAAGATGGAGCCATAGCCTCTACACTGAAGATTTCACTATCTAAAGATATAAAAAAGGCACAGATAAGAGGTGACAGAAAACTTGACGAGAAAACTGAATTGCTGTAGTAATATGCTTTCTTTACTCTTTTTTTTTTTTAACTTGCATATGTAAATATCCTAAGTTTAGTCCCTTCCGTTGGTACATCTAATCTAATTGAGCTGAATAAAATTTCTTCAGTATGCTAGTTCTTCTGTTAATGGTCACATGGGATATAATACTTTCCCTTCATAGGCAATTTTCTTTGACATTTCTAGGAACTGTGCTTTCTACAGTTACAGAATTAATGAAGAAAAAAAAAGAACACACAGAAAAAAATAGATTACCCATTTCACAGTGTTGGGATGGAGTTTATTGTTATACAGTAGGATCCTAGTTTATGACAAGAATTACTGTGATATATCATAATGCCACAAAAATTCAGATGTGCTGTAGAATTTCAGAAGTAACCAAAGTATCAGGAAATACTTTCTCCATTGCTGCAATATGAATGTGTTGAATTCTCATGCTGCATTGCCAGATGCATAATAACAAAATTTTGACAACTAAATGCATGATAATTTTGTTTAGCCAGCTAATGCTTTACAGTTTATAAATCAAGTGACAGCTGGAGGCAACAACACTTTCCAGGAAAAATGAAATTGCCATACATAAATGTTCTCGTAAAGAGCTGCCCTTTACCTATAATGCCAAAAATATATCTGTAAATAGTGACAGCTTAATTAAAAAAGACTGGATTTGAAGCTCATTGCAAACTTACATTTTTCCTGTTAATGCAATGGTCAATACACATTTTACATATAAAAAGCTTTTCAGAACAGGAATCCAAGCCTCAAAGAATTCCACAGAAATACAAATTTGTCCCCTATCTCCACCTATGGAGTGTTTTTCACTCTGTCCCTCAGGTCCAGATGTGATCACTGTTGCTATTTTATACCCTTTCTCTGCTGTATGAGTAGTTTCACATTTCTTCTTGCCTTAGCAGTGATACAATAATGTTAAGCAGCAGCAATCAAAATGTAAACCTCTTGTACAAGGAAAAACACATAAGTTTCTCATGAAACCACCCTTTTGTTCATTGAAAGGATTTTTAGATACCAAGGACAAGGTTTTCTTGTCCTGAGCTGTATTTTCAGTGTTCCTATTTCCGGAACCGGTGTTGCCAAAACGAAGTTTCTGATAAAGTTAAAACAGAACTGCCCAATTTTTCTTCTCAAAAGGTTTTTTCCATGCTTTAGGGACCTTGACTGCTCCTTTTTGCATGGCTCTGAGTGCAGTCTTTAATTTTCAGTAAGATTTAAAAAATAATCTAAACTAAAATGTAGAGGACCAGAAAAATTACTATAAAATATTTCTCAGAAATATTAGTTGCAAATTTATCAGGGATTTTCAGGACTAGAGAAATCCCCAAGAAGGTCGGCATGGTGCTGGGGGGTGATTCCTTTAGATACATAAAATCATACAACAATTTGGGTTTAAAGGCCCTTCTGGGGATCACCTTGTCCAATGTCCTTGCTGAAGCCAAGAAGTTCAAAATTCAATCAGGTGTCTTTTCTAGTCAAGCTTCGAATGTTTACTGGGGTGGAGCTTCCAGATCTTCTCTAAGTCTCTGCTGCTCTGGTGTTCTCCTATCTTCAACATAAACTTTTTTTTTTTGTTTTTTTAATATCTCGCATTCCCATTTTTGCAATTTGTGTTCACTGATTCCTGTGCTTTCACTGTGTACCTCCAGGAAGAGTCTGCTTTCATCTTCTTCCACCTGTCTTCTAGGAAATTGTAAAGAGCAACAAGATTCCTCCTCAGCTTTCTCTCTGGAGAGGCCAGAGCAGGACACAGCACCCATTCCACGTGTGGTCTCCTAATTGCCAAACACAGAGGAATAAAAGCTTTCCCTGAACTCCTGTCTACTCTCCTGCAAAAGCTGCATCATGTACAGTTGTCCTGTATCACTGTGAGGGCTCAGCTCACTGCTGAATCATGTCCAGCTTCATTCTGCCAGGATCTGCAGGGAATAGTGGCCAGAGAAGAGAGGAGTGAGAATATGTGAGAGAAGCAGCTCTGCAGACACCAAGGTCAGTGGAGAAGGAGAGGGAGGAGGTGCTCCAGGATCCAGAGCTGAGATTCCCCTTCAGCCTCTGGTGCAGATCATACTGAAGCAGTTCTCCCCCTGCAGACCATGGGAGTCATCAAGGGAGAACAGATCCACCTGCAGCCCATGGAGGGTCCCATGACAGAGCAGGTGGATGCCTGAAGGAGGCTGTGACACCACGAGAAGCCAGTGGGGAGAGGAGCCCACATTGGAGCAGGTTTCTTGGTAGTACCCAGGCTGGAGCAGTTCATGAAGAAATGTTGCCCATAGAAGGACTCACACTGGACAAGTTCATAATGAACTGTCTCCCATGGGAGGGACCCCACATTGGGGAAGGGAAGGACTCTGCTCCCTGAGCAGTGGCAGAAACAACAGCGACCGTAGCCTTTGTCACTGAGTCCCCCACGGACTTCAGCTGTGGACCCATTCCTCAGGCAGATGTGAAGACCCCCTGAAGAGATTGCTTAAGTATTAGCATGAACTTTAAGTCCATCCAGTATCCATGTCTGAACTGTGGGTCCCTTATCCAGTTGTCAGCTTTGATACCAGATCTTCCCAGGTCCAGGCATCCTATTCACCAGCAGGCACAGTTATAAGCTCAATTAAAAAAAACATATCTGCACAGAACAGAGAGCAGTCATCCAGACAGCAGCGGTGATTTGAGGTTTGCAAAAATTCTTTCACTAACTTTATTTTACAATGGATTGTCTCTTCCATTTCATACTGAAAATTCCTTTATTTTCATAAGGCTTTTGACTGCACCTAGTAGAAAATACCTCTCGAATTATAATTAGCATGACAGTGTTTGCCTGTCCAGGTAGGTGGACTTGCAGAGTGTTGAATGTATTAACTTCTTTTACATTTATGTTGAAGGTTCAGTGCAGTTCCTAAATGCTTCAATTAAACTGAAGGATCACCTAATTATTCATAGTAAAGCATAGCTAGGTCACTAGGGATTTATTCTATAGCACATTACACGTTGTTTTTGGAAGGTTTTTTTATAATAGTAATAATAATTAGCCATCATGAACTGCTTTCTCTTCTGCTTTATCTATTATGAAGCCTCTCAATTGCATTTGTTCTGTGCCATAAAATTAGTTCAGAAAGCAATAGAAAAGTTATTTTTCTCACTGTTTTGAAAGACTTTGTCAAGCATATCCACATGCTACAGGCAATATAAATTACAAACAAAAGCAGAGGTTGAGTGCTTTGCAGTGGGTCCAGCAAAAGGACCTAGAATTGTGAAATCCAAGCAAAACAAAAATACAAGAAACAAGGTCAATTTTGGTTCCTACTAACTCAGTGTACTATCCTTGTATGAAATTTTTCCCATATGGTATACTTACTTACAACTGTGCTCCTACATGGCTAAGCCTCTGTTGTTTGGTAGCCTCCCCAAGGGAGGATGACACACAGTCTAGTTCTAAAACCATTTATTCATGTGGTTCTGTTTCTGTGGAATACAATTTGATTCTACAGACCAACAGATGCTAGAGTGCAGAGAAGGTCAGTGCAGTCATGTTTATTTGTCTTCCAGAAATCCATAGAAGTAGCATAAAACAGGTTTAAAAACACTCCCCAATTTGTTAGATTTTCTGGCCATTGAAAATAATTTCTTTTTCTTTCTCTTTCCCTTATCTTTTTAAAATTTTGATGCTTCAGGAATACAGTGTTGTCCAAACCACAATATTCAACATTTTGTTCCTTTCATACAACTTTAATTTTAAAACACAAGAATTGCTGATTCATTTTGATCGTTACCTACCTACATTTATTGCTTTTAATTAAAAATAGGAAGAAAAATGCAGAGGTAATTTTATTTTGGGCTCTAACCTATGCATCACAGGTAAGTAATAACAATACTTTCATCTTTTACTATTAAAAAATTACATTTGGTGTTGAAGTATATCATCTGAACAGCATCTTCAAAGAGAGTCAATTATTGTGAAATAGTCCCTCTGCATACGAGAGAAATGATCTGTCGTCCATTTTCCCCTCACTGTTTAGACTGCATCACAGTGGAAGGCTGAAGTATTTGCTCTACACTGACATTAGGATTCAAAAGACAACTCTGCTAATGAAGTAGACAGACTGGTAGCACAACTTAATTTGTGGAACAAATTTTGCAGAGAGATCACAACAGATGCCAAATTCCTACATGTCTTACAAATCACTCAATGAATATTCTTATATAAATCCAATTGTTCTCTATAAAATAGAAAAACCATCACTTTTATAAATGCAAATTAATGATTTTCCTGTAAACAGAGATAAAATAAAATCTTTTCAGGGAAAGAGGCTTTATAAAAAAATCCCGCCTAGCAACTGCATTAGAAGGCATGAACAAAGTACTGGTGAAATATGAAAAGTGAGCAGCCTTGTCAATGACCCATCCTTTTACCACAGGTGTGACACACAAATTCTTTAGTATCTCACTTCTAAGGAGACGATTCTATATTTATAGAGAAAAAACATTTTTATACTGTATCAGCTAAAATTCAAATATTTTACCTCTTGCAAAAGGAACAGTTGTGTCCCATGTCAGGTAATTTCAGTATAATTTCAAGTAACTTAGAAATGTTACATCTTATAGAT
Organism: Calyptomena viridis; assembly: GCA_013390005.1. Taxonomy (NCBI): domain Eukaryota; kingdom Metazoa; phylum Chordata; class Aves; order Passeriformes; family Eurylaimidae; genus Calyptomena; species Calyptomena viridis. The sequence continues at coordinate 12,552 of WEIV01004728.1, read as the reverse complement.
AGATGTGCCTCTTATAATCTTGATTTGGAAAGCAAACAGATGAAAATATGCTTTCCTGGCTAGCTTCAATTTCCTGTCCCAAGATAACTAGTAATTCAGATAGTCTCACTTGCATTATTTTGCCTATGGATCTTTGGATGTGAACCTTGCTTTGAAGAGCTTTGCTTCAAAATATAAAACACTGCCTAATACTACATGGAAAAATACACAGCACTGCTCACAACGACATTCAATTCATTCCAATATAGCTAGCCTGGATATGGAGGCTTTCACATCTACTGTCCTAAGTAAAATGTGTCCTGAAAACTGAAAATTTCATAACTTAGATTGATCAGCTGTTTACAGTATTCCACTGTCCCAGAATTTCTTGGTGCAACAATCACAGAATCACAGAATTAACTAAGTTGGAAAAGACGTTTGAGATCATCAAGTCCAACCTATTACCTAACACCATCTCACCAATTAACCATGTCACTAAGTGCCACATCCAGTCTTTTTTTAAACATTTCCAGGGATGGTGACCCTCCCTGGGCAGACCATTCCGATGGCCAATCAATCTTTCCATGAAGAATTTTTTCCTAACATCCAGCCTAAACTTCCCCTGGTGCAGCTTGAAACTGTGTCCTCTCATTTGGTCACTGGTTGCCTGGAAGAGGAGACCAAAATCCAGTTGGCTACAACTTCCTTTCAGGTAGTTGTAGAGAGCAATAAGGTCTCCCCTGAGCCTCCTTTTCTCCAGGCTAAACACCTCCAGCTCCCTCAGCCACTCCTCATAGAGCTTGTGTTCCAGGCCCCTCACCAATCTTCTTGCCCTTCTCTGGACATGTTCAAGCATCTCAACATCTTTCTTAAATTGAGGGACACAAAATTGGACACAGTATTCAAGGTATGGCCTAACCAGTGCTGAGTACAGGGGATGTCCTAAAATATTTTCTTTATAGTCAGTATCATAATATCATATATTATAGTCAGGCCAATCACTTATTGGCCTTTGGAATTTCTCTGTACTATTTAATTTGTCAAAGAACTTCACTCAGATTTCAGTCATTCCTTTAACACTACTGCAATCACTATAGTTCTGCAGTGTTTTACCACAAAATACTCATATTTCCCAGAACTTCTTTTAAATGTCCCATATTCTTTTCCAGTAGACTGCAAAAGACTTCAAAATTACTAGGATTAACACATGGGAAAGGGTCATGGAGACAAAAGAGCAGGTTCTCTGGAGGGGCTGCAGCTGAGGACAGGGCAGGAAGTAGGGAGCCAAGAGAAGGCTGGACATTTGAAATTATCTTTCTAAACTGAAGGCAGAACTGAGGTCATACACTGGAGCTGGATTGCTCCAGAGTCTGGATTTACTTTGAATTTCTTGCCTTGATTTGCTGCCTAATATCTGCCTTTTTGAATGAGAAATTTAAATTATACATTGAAAATTAAGTCACAAGAGCTTGAAATATATCAGTAGGCTGATATTCAACCACCAGGACGTTCCATTAGTGATTTTCCATTCTTCTTCTGGGCTGGAAGAACATAATAATAGCAGAAGAATATCTGCTCCTATGCTCTTCCCTCTACTGGCTGTTCTTGTTATAAATGCTTCAGCAGTCTCTCCCTCAGACAGTGAAATTACTTCAGTGACATCCAGGATTGTTCAAACAAAAGTACTTACTGTTCCTAAATGTTAGCCAGTAGCCAAGTTCTGCTTTTACCTTCAACATTTCTTTTTCTAAATGCACGTGGAACTAGTATGTAATACTAGAAGTAGAAAACTGATGTGCCAATAGGACACTACATCCAAAACTGACTTGATTAAAAAAACTGGGGCCAAATTCATCCTCAGGAAGATTTTTAATGGGGATACATGAAAGAATGATTCTTCTAGCACCAAACAATACTGCAGATTATTCTGAACAGCTCTTGCCTTCTAACACTTTTAATTTGTGACCACCTTAGAAAACAGTCATTGGTCTAAGACTTTAAAGATTTTGACTCTTCAAATATAATAAGCTATTATGAGAGAGTTTATTTACAATCTGAGATCAGCCCTGCTGTTCTAGCAAACAAAATAATGTGTGCTCGGAAAAAAACCCACCCAAAAATCCAATAATCTTTTCCTAATTGAACTTTCTAAGCCAAACCCACACAAAATCCACAGCCTCCATTAGTATTACACTGTTGTTTGACTGATTCCACTTAAATGTCTCTGTTTCTTTTACTTCAGTCATTGCTTTTTTCCCTGATGTAAAATTACCTTTCTGCTTTCAATATCTTCTGCAATTTCTCACCAGAAACCACCCTTTATTCCTACTCCTAAAGAGTGCTGTCTAATGCTACCACTACAGAATGAAAAGTTACTGCAGTTGTTCTGGGTTTTCTGTATCAGTGTGATTCAGAACTGACTTGGAACTATAATCCCCACTGCACTGTACTTTCAAACACTTTGCTAGTGTCTCAGCTAAGAAGTGGAATCCCTGGGTAAAAGTGACAACCTCTGCCCTGTGCTAGCTGACTGGTCTTAGAGCCCTGTGACTTAAGAACACTGCTTAGCATACCCCTCCCCTGTATATGGCTGGTCATAAGAATAAATAATTTGTTTCAAAATCTCGGGGGTTTAAAAACTGGGAAGTTTGGGCAGGGAAGAAGAAAGGAATTCCTGTTTTACACAAGAAGGAAATCAAGGGGTTTTGAAAACTTTTCATAAGAATAGTGAGCATAAAACATGCCGTTGCCTTAGAGTAGTTAACCTTGAGTAGTTAACCTTAGAGTAGTGACCTTGATTTCCACCCTCTTAAATCATATTTCAGTTTATCTTTCTCTTTTCCTGTTACTATAAGGTCTTCCTCGGATGTGAGAAGCTCTGACAGTATATTTTCATCTATGCTAGTGGAGGGAGATTTCAGAAAAATAATCTTCATAAAAATTCCCCTTTTTAAGCTCACCTCAGTTAAAATAAGGTATAACTTTGGCAATGCATGCCACCCTGAGAAATTACACAAATTTTAGATGCAAGTTCACTAGGGACTCAGGATTGGGATATTGCAGGAGTAGCTGACCTGTCTTCTCACCTGCCAAGAAGCTGGTAAGAGCTGTCACTGCAGACCAGTACACATTTGCTACCAACTCATTTCTTTCTCTCAGCATTGTACCAAATCACATCCAAACATTGCTGGTGCACGCACAGTGCTTCGAAGACAGCTAGCCAAAAAAATAATTGCAAAACTGGCCATGAAGCTATAGTTGAATGTTCTGAATATTTTTATTTAGGTTCATCTTGGTGTGACTTTATGATATATCCCATATTCGTCTTCTCTATGCTAGGAAAAAAAAAAAATTAATCTTGTGCTTTTAAAAATGAGCCCTGAGAGTGGAGGAAAAAAAAACCAGCTAGAGAAATCTTTTCAAGACAATTCTAATTTTTTGGGGTCAATTTTGCTATGCTGGTGTGCAGTTTTGTTTTTTTTTTTTTTTCTGGCGGCCAGGCTGCAAGGGGGGAGAAAGACACTTGCCTTCTAGCTTTTTACAGCCAGAATCCTCATAAGGGAAGAGACTTAAACTTCTGCATTTTCCTGGACTTTTGATTTCTTCTCTCATGGACTTTTTGGGACATTAGAGCATCAAACCCTCACTGGGAGGCCTTTTCCACCGGTCTGGCCTGGGGGGGCCCCCCACGATCGGCCTGGGACTCTAGAAGGGACTCTGGGTCTTCCAGTCTTCCAATGAGAGACCTCATTACTTATTGTTATATATATTATTTAGTGTTTAGTATTATTATTTTTCTCGTGTGTTTGTTAAATAAATAGGAGTTTTTTCCCCTTTCACTTTCCTTCGAGGAAATATTTCTTTCCTCGAACCTGGTGGGAGAGGGTGATTGTGGGCTCTTTTTATCAGAGAATATTTATCCCTCTGAATATATTTGTTCCGAACCAGGACAAGGTTGGATGTTGAAACTTGTATATTTTTCACCATGATGCCCAGGTGGAACACGTGTGGGCACAGAACATAGAAGAGTAAGGAAATGAAACTATAACCAAAGAGAAGAGATCATTCTCTCTTCTCAGTTTCCTAGTGCTAGTTGAAAGAGGTTAAACAACCACAAGAACAGGACTGGGCATGACATCTTGGAGAAGAACTGCATTTTAGCCAGCATTGAACTGAGTGCTCTGTTAAGGGCCAGAAATATTTCTGTGTGCAATTGTATCAAGTAACTAGCATGGAATCAAGAAGACCATCACAGTCTGACACACAAGGTCTAAAGTTATATCACAATACATTCTGTGAATTTCTTAATTGGTCTAAGATGGGAAATGATTTTTTTTACCTGAAGAATGTTTAATGTTTCAATCACAGTATGTCAAATTGTTTATGAAACACAGGGAAACTTTTCTTGCCACACTCAAAGATGTCCAGATATTAGTCTATAACTTTGTTTTGTATTGCATTTTAATCAATTTAATGACAATGGTCAGAACAATGATTCACACCAGGCCTTGATAGAAGTCCTTCAGTACAACTTCAGATATGTATTGAACTCTAATTTTCACTTTTATCATCATAATATTAGTAATCTGTCATGATACGATAAATTAAAAGCATTGGACATTCTGCTGTTAGGAATTGCAACTATCCAAGATAACTCTGTGTGTAACACCACCCAGATTTTTTCTTTTTGTACAATTTTGGCCAATTTTTTCAACCTTAGCCTTTCTGAGCAGCAAATAGTGTTCCTAGTTGTGTAGAAAACACCTCATGTATTCTGGGTGTTGTCAAAAAGCTTGATGACTATTTTATACACTGCATCTCATATGAGCTTTCTAGTTCTCACTTCATTGTACACAGATTTCTCTTAAATTGCCTCTGTTGTCCTATGCTGCTGCACATCTCCACCTGCAGTTTGAACTGCCAGTTCCAACTATTTCTATGATAATATTTCCCCATCTCAGGAGATCCCTGGTCTATTCCTCAGGATTTTGCTAGCCTTGCACTGGGGTCTCAGAAGGGGACTCAAGTTGTATCATCCCTCTGGTTTCTCCGGGGACACGATAAAAGGTGCTGGACCCAGTATTTCTTCCTTTTCCCATTGTTTGCCTTGCTCTTTTTCACTAAGTTTTAAGAGCCAGGCCTACTTATTATGTTAACATAGTTATTAAGGCAGAAGAGAACTTTGCTAAAGACAACTGCAAGGCTTTTATCCTATTTACTTTAAAAATGGCAGTCATTAATTCTAGTTATAAAATTATATTGCTGAAAATTGAAGTAAAATACTTCTTTAATTTGAATCATAAAGGCTCCTCATAAGGTTCAAAGAAAATAAAATTGCAATCACTCATTTCCTTCTTTCTGAAACACTATATTGCAATTTAGCAGATCATATTTGACTGCAGAACAATGGTTAATTCAAACACTATTAAATCAGGGAGGTGTTGTGTAGTTAATGTTTTACAAAAGCAAAATCTATTCTAGCAAAGTCATTTAACTCAGAATCATTATCGTTAAATGATCAAAGCATACAATATCAAAGACTTAGTAGCTAATTGCAACACATATGCTCTGTAGTTCAGGGGGTGATATTTGATGTGTGACTACTATCTGAGGTAAACACCCCGCCTGGAATGGGTTTGTTTTTTTTTAATCTTCGTGATAAGTGAAGTCCTACTGAGCAATCAAGAAATATTAATGAATATCTGTGATCTTTCCTTTTCTTTCCCTGTTATTTCAGCACATGCACATTCAAGTAGACTGTAGATTAATGTCTAAATCACAATTAAACCTGTAATTTTAAGCATCTGTGCAAAAAGACACCAATAATCTCCTGATGGAGCTACTGACAGCATTTAATACTCCATGGAGGCTGCATAGAAGAGAGAGGAAAAAGCACAACAAATGTAACTCCTTGTGGCACAAGGGCCAGCAGAGGCATTCACTCTCTGTTCACTGTACTCTGTGGTCCTTCTTCTCCAAGCAGTTTACAAGGTTTGACTCCAGCAGGACACAAAAAGCCTCCCAGTGCAATGCGGTTAAATGTTGGCTTTGCAAAGACACAGAATAAGTTGGAAGACAAATTTTTCTTTGTCTTTTTTTTTTGCCCCTGACAACTAGCCTGGATCTTTGCCCATGTCCTTAGATTGATGATGAGCTGTGAGCCACACAAAGCTACTGACCCTTAAAAAATAGTTTACAAAGACAAGACAACCCTCATTTCTCTCAGGTACACCTGAGTTTACATTCTAGCCTCCCTGATGTCTCAAATTTCATGTTCTACTTCAAGCCAACCAATTAAAAGGGTCTAGCCTCAAAACAATAATTTATAACCCTCATCTGTTCTTAAACATAGCACTTGGGTGTCTAAAATGTACTTGAAGACCTACAAATGACTGCAAAGCAGCTTCACAAGTACAAATTAGATTTTACTTAATAGTCTTTCAGTTAATGAAGCAAAGAACCAGACTGCTGGAGAGCTAGATTTATTAAAAGGGGGGAAAAAAGGCCATTGATTATATTTTTACTTTCCTCTTTTCATTCTGAGACTTCAGGTGTTTTTTGGTTTTGTGTTGGTTTTTTTTTTTTATTTTGCCACATACTTCTCTATGCTACACAAAGGCAGTGACATTTAACTGTTAAACTGATGCTGGATCTTGGCTTAGCCCTGAGAGTACTGCTGTACAGGCATCTGCTATTCTCATCTCTAGAGGTAAATTATTTTCTAAAGAGAATGATCTTTCAGTGAACCAGGATCAACAGCTTCTTCTAAATAAGTTATATAGTATGGAGCATTACAGCAACGATCTGGTTTTCAGTAATTTTTAGCATGTACACAAACCTGCTACTTTTTAGTAACTTAAGGCTGTTTTATTTTTAGAAGCATGTGAGCTTTATAAATTTGCTTCTTGCCATTAAAATTGATAGAGAAATGACTGTTCTAATCAAATGTTTGAAACTGAGAACTGCTGCAAAATGTATACCAGCACACTGCTGCTGACCTTGTTAAAATTCTGGTGGCAAGTTCAGTTGGATGTCAGCTGGCACCAAAGGCATAACTCATTCGTCAGGCTACATCCTGCAGAGGTTATAAAAAGTGAAAATATAATGCTAGTGTCTGGAATTAAAGAAAAAGAGTGGGAAAACTGTCTGCTTTCTTATTCCAGAGACATTGACAGGGTAAGTGTGGTAGGATAATTATGCCTGGCATGGATAGATGAGTTATATCCTGAATACTTCCACCTCTGCTTCAGGAGCTTTGGGAACAGGCCCGTTTGCCTGCCTGTTTAAATAAATATAAAGGCTGCAGAGTCTGGTTACCACCCTGCTGAACTCATGTCTCCTTGGCTTCATCAGGTCAGGGAAAGGAGAACATATGACTCTAGAACTCCCCAGCCCAAGGTTTTATTCATTGATAAATTCTTCGGTCAAGTACAGCAAACAATTGTTTTAGTATCAGGGAAGCTACTGAAGCTCAGTTTGACTTTAGACTTTATCTGAGGAAAAAAACTCTACTCAGCCAGGTGAATAAATCATCTAAAGTGACCAACACCAACCACTAGTAAAAAGAGTGTTGCCTTCCCTCTAATAAGGCTGATGGAAAAATATTTTCTGTCAAAACGACATACTTAGGTAAAGAGGATACTCAAACCAATCTTTTACTTATTGCAGTGTCTTGACTAACCCTTTTAGGAAAGAATCCTCATCCTTTTACTCTTTCTACATCTCTCTCACTTTCGGTGAGTATTTCTGCTCCTATCTACAGAAATATACCTTCTCTTATAAAGTCAGGGTGAGGTGGCATAAAATTAGGCAGTATTGGCTGGCAATGACTATATGCCTGAAAAATAGAAGTGTTTTCTATTCCTTCAAAATATATTTCTATACAGCTGAAAACCTCACTGAATGAAACTTCGACATAGAAGCAGAATTTCTACTTCAGATGCTTCTAGTTCTATCAGAAATAAGAAGCACTTTTATCACAGCACCAGTGAGGTATTGCATATACAAGGCTTTCACAGGACTTCCTCCATTTACTGTCTGGCAGCTTTATCAGTTCAAGAGAACTCTCGTGGAAGGGAGTGAGAAGTATCAGCCTGTGAAGCTGCCACACTCTCAAAATTCTGCTCAGCAGAGTCAGTGGAAATTCACTGCTGCTCATCAAAGCAATTTGGCCTGAGGGAATTGGGTAACGTGCTGGCATATCTTGCCTTTTTAGGTAATTAAAAATCACACTTCTGAGAATCCATTAATGACACAACTGAGATCCCAAAGGACAGAAGTGTTTATGTGTATGAATCATGCTCTGTCATCCTTAGTTTTAGCTATCATTGATAAAACTCCTTGGATCTTCAGAAGATTAAGTCCATAATGTGAATCTCTTTAGTCATGATCTGCTTCCTGATTGTGACCCAAGGAAGGACTTCTGTGCACTGAATCAGGAACTGAGCAAATTGTCAAGTGACTGACTATTTTGTACCTTGAGATGAAACCAAAGACTACATTGATTTACATACTGTTGACACAAACTGGCTTCTCTCTGCTTTTGATTTTCTAGAAAGAGATCCTTGAGATAAAAATGACTGCACACACATAGAGAATAAATTAAAAGAAAATGAAATGAGAAAATATTTTAAAAACTAACAGAGAAGAAAAGAGAGAAAAAATTAAAAAAGAGAAAGGAAAAAAAAAAGAATCTGCCATAACTAGACCTGGTTCTTAAAAAGCAGACAAAGGCTAGGTCAGAGGTTAGGAGAACAACTCGAGATCACAGTCAAAAAGCCTGTTCTGCACATGTAGGCAAGATGACTGTGCTCAACTTAAATATTTAGAGGTAAATAATGAGCTGAAGAAGTAATGTGTGTTGTGACAGGGAGAAAAAAACACTTTTGTTAGCTATTTGCTTCTTTTCTTATTCCTTCTCAAAGAACCTTATATCCAATAGACGGAAAACCCAAGTGTAGATATACTTGTTATGGTTTATTGAGTAGTTTTGTGAACTTCGATTGAAATTTGGACAAGTTTATGAAGCAGAAACACACTTAAGTTACTATGTATATAGAAACCACACTCATTTCAGGCAGACCCTAAACTGTAAATTCTGTGTGTGAAGATTCCAGGCCTAATATACATGTTTAATCTGTCCTTATATTCTTCCCTAAACAGCCCCTTTGGTTGTTAACACTGAGCATTAACACTTTGAATTCGCTGGATTTCTTTCCTGGATAGAAATATCCAGTAGCACTGTTCAGGGATAACACTGAACTCAGTTTTACTTTATTAATAAATCTGTGAGCAACAATGAATGCTGAAAGTTGCAGGCTTCCTGTACAAGGTCTCTTAAAAGATTTCGCAGCTCCCTTTGAAAACTGTTTTTCAGCTCACTATTCAGTCAGGTTATATCTGAACACAGGCAGAAAAAAACCCTGTGTTCCACGAACGGAGAGGAAGAAAATAGGAGCCTTAGACCAGCATACACTTAACACCTGTCGTGGTTTTTTACATGGGATTATACGCGGGGCTGTCCCCCTGCCCCTGCGGTTGTTGGTCCCGCACCCCGGCCCGCCACGGGCCCCGGGACAGGGCGGGGGGAACTGCACGGCCGGCGCTGCCCCGTCCCCGGCGCTGCGGGAGCTGAGCCCCAGTCCACCAGAAAGACACTGCGCGCCACGGGCGGCACCGCGTCAGCTCGGCCGCATGTTTCTCTGCGCTTCTAACCCGGGGAACTCCGCGGCTGCGGTCGCCGCGGCCCTGCGGCATCTCCGCGGAAGGCGTGCTGGCGTGGCCTTGGTGCCGGGCCTCCAGTCTGGAGATGGTTTTTCAGCGCTCTGCTCCCGCAGCGCCGCTGCCGGCACCGCCCCCCCCGCCCCAAGAAGCGTGGCTTTCCCATTGTGGTCCTGTTTTCCCGAAGTGCCGGGAACCGCTGCTGCTGCCTGCAGGATGGTGGTCTCCCTGTGGGGGGAGAGGTGCTCCGGGCCGGCACCGGAGCCAGGCCGGGCTCCAGCCCATTGTGGGGGTGCCGCATGGCACGACTGCCACCTGCCCGCTATTCCGCGGTGGCTCCCGGTGCCCCACGGCTCCAGCCCGGCGGACCCCACGTCCCACGTCCTCGTGGCTCCGGCCGTGGTCGGGGCGCCAGGGTGGCCCGGGGGTCCTGACTGGGGGCTGGGAGAAGACGAACCCCATTTTGGCTGACCCATATGGCAGAGGTGAGGAAGGTTTTCCCGCGGTACGAGACCGGAAGTAGGCGGGGAGAGGATGGACCAATAGAACGCAAAGCCACGCCCCTGGGGTGGGGAAAGCGTGGGAAAAAGGGTGTACACGCAGGCGCGGGACACACAGGATTCTGGGCCAGGACCAAAAGTATAAAACCAGCGAAGCCCAGATGCCATTGTTCCTGCAGTCGTGCTGCAGTGCTGGATAGACTTGCTGCTCCTTGGGATCTTGACGATGCTGTCTCTGACCATGTGCTGGCTAGACCAGGACCTGAGAGACTGTTCTCAAACACGGCGGAGCTCTGGCGTTAGCTTGGATCCCTTCCTCATTGCAAATTCCTGGTCTGGGCTAGAAAAACCTTACCCTGCCCTTCCCCGTTGCTCTCTCCTCTCTCTCTCTCTTCGCAGCACGAGCTCGGGTCCTCCTTTCCCCATCCCCATCAGAANTAGCTCTGAAACCCCTGCCATACTCCTCACACCTGGTTGCAAGCAGGTATCTGCTTCAGCCAAAGAGGCTTGTGTTATTTCATTGAGAAGCACTATTTTTGTTGTGTGCTGGCTACTCGTGTTGTTCTTACTTCAGATACTTGATTTAATTTTGTTCTTTTTTGTCTTTGGTTCTTATATTGTTTTGATAAGGGTGTTTTTAATACATAATATATATTCTTATTTTTCTATTTTAATAAAATTCTTTCTATCTTTATACTCAAACAAGTCTTGAACAATTTAACATTGAATTTATTTTAATTTGCTTCTACTGTCTCCATTAAATGGCGACATACCAATCATTAAATGCAAATATAGAAATATACCTTAAAAAGAGTTGGAATTAAGTGTGCGGTATATAATGCAATAAACTCAATTTGGTGTATCTTCAGTCGATCTGTGTCAAAGGTCTTTGCATTTGGGGTCAGTCCAAGAAAACTCTGAACACAGAATCATCATTTGAATTTATCATCTTGGCAGTAGCAGCCTACATTTAGCTAGAACTAAATGATCTTTAAGGTCCCTTCCAACCCAAACCATCTATGATATCACTACAAGCAAGAGAAGTATTATTATTATTACATTCAGTTAACCTGAAGAGACACTCACACTTGTTCACACCTGTGTCTGTACTTTGTGTTTGATGGCAAATAACACGTTGGTTTTATATGCCTAATCCATAGGCCAGAGTGGATTGTTAACATTTTTGTAAATCGATAATTTTGCTTTGTCTACTTTGATTTTTCTCATCCTGTCATGACTAAATGGACTGAGTGGTTAATAATCAGGACACAGTTTTTTAATTATGGCTGCAAATTAAAGCTGAACTTGCATTCCAAATATTACTTTCATCTGGAAGCACCATTGCACACAAAACTGGAGCTGAGCATGTTAGCAATGAAGCCAAGAGTTGAATGGATGGTTAAAATGCCCTTTTTACCCTCATCATGGTGTGTGAGGCTCACTGAAGGAGAGACCATGGCCACACAGGTGCTGCTACTCTTTTCCTTGTTCTGAGAATGTTCAGGTAATTTCTGTCTCCAGACTTTTCCAACTGGCACTAAAATTTGGGACTGAGGTAAACAAACGTACTTGTACACTTTCCAGCCATACAGACTGGGTGAATTACATCTGTTAGGGAATCTGGACAGAGACTGTAGCTGTGATCATGGATTTGGGCTTTTAGGTGAATTTGGATGACAGTAGTCTCAGTCAAAAAGAAACATGAGCTGAACAGAAAGAGCAATTCATTGCTTTAGTGACTTGAGGACTCATGATATAAAGCCAAGCATGCAGTACAGTAAGTCAGTAGTTCATCAATATAATAAATCTGGACCAATTCAGATACCAGAGTTTACAGGGGAAATTTATTGCCATTCCTATGCAGTAGATATGTCAGTGGCACAACTGTGACAGAAAGAGTCAGTATTTGTCTCAAATAGCAGTGATACTGCCCAAGCTGTGCATGGCACACGTGGCTCCTGCAGCAGGATCTCACCTCATGTTACCATGCAGCAGAACCTCAAAGGCCTTGAGGTCACCTCACTTCTGTACAAGCAGAGATCCGAAGGACTTTCAAATGAATTTTATAATGAAGTTTCAGGGGGTTCATTTGGCATGGGGAAGATGCACACAAATAAAAAAATCTCTCATGAACAGGGGGTCCCATTGAGAATAATAATAATAATAACAACTGAGATTTACTTCAGTAGGACTGTTCCATTTTAACCTCAGTGAGCTACTAAACTCCCACAGCCACTCACTCACTCCTCATGGTGGGATGGGGAAGAGAATTGCATGACAAATGTGAGAAAACTGATAGCTTGAGACAAAAACTGTTTAATCATGGAAATAAAATATAATAATAATAAAAATA
>WEIV01004724.1:7875-41546 GCA_013390005.1 Calyptomena viridis | reverse complement strand
TATTTTGCAAGAAGACATATAGAATTCATCCCCAATAACATGCTCATTATTGTCCTTTCTTTGTTGTTTTGCCTGTTTTCAGCCCACCACTGCAGTCACAGAATGACCTGTAACATTAACAGCTCCCACAGAGCCGCATTAAAGCTTGACTTATTCTGGTAAAGTCCATTTGTGTCCAACACTTCTGAAGCTCAGCAGCTCCTCTAATATGACACGGGACTTGGATAACACAGACTATTTCAGTCACACCTCAGTTTCACTCTTGGTGCAACTTCATTTTATATACGGTTTGAAAATCTATTGGGATAAATTTCACGTTTGCAATCACACCAAACATATAGTCATGATTAATTTGCAGCCTGAATTTTATTGAGATTCCCAGAGTCCTTAAGGATGATGATGAAAAGCCAGCCAGTTCTAAAATGCATGTTTTTCTACAAATGCTCTTACCATAACTTGTAGCAGAGTTTGCATAATCTGTAGTGCTTGAAGAAACTTTCCTATTGGAGTCTGAAGAGTTGCTCATAAAGAGAGTCTGACTGATAACTGGGCAATCTTAAAGAAAATTGGTCATTTATTTATAGTCAACTACCAACTGGAAGTAACTCACACACAGTGTTAGGACAGATATCCCACCAAAAAGTCCATACCAATCTACAGTAGCCGGGAATATGAAATTCTCTCCTCATTGCCATTTTCCTCTAAGTATGGGATTCAAACATCAACATCCTCAGACACTGATGTGTCCTGAAAACTGCAGCAACCATTTCTGGAAATGCCAGTGAATAAAGACAATTTGCTGCAACAAGATTTTTTGGCAACACAATACACTGGCAAAATTCTGGCAGTTTACCACGCCTTCACGATTTCCTGAATTTCACTCTGGTTAATGGGAGGCAACCTATATGGCTTTTGTGGTGATTTATCTTCAGTTATTCCCAGGGCCTTCATTAAGTATAGTTAGCCACAAGGAAAGCAGAAGTTCTATATAATTTTATGAAGTTTTTCTACAAATCACACTATTTCAAATGGAATAAAAAAGAAATTGCATAGTTCACTTATTACTAACCTACATACTAAAATTAAATATATATTTATTCCGACAGTGTGACCAATGTTGTTGTTTTTCCTATATATAACACTGACAAGCTTGTTATAACTTCCTAGAACTTCATTATAATGTTATAGAATTGATTTTTACTTTTAGTATTCAAGAAGCATGTATTGCTTTTGTCTTAAGGTAAAGGTTTAATTTTTAAGTCACATTTCCAGGATGAAACAAAAAAGAAATGCATGCCTGTGTCCTTTACCTTTTGTGTTTTTCCCCCATCCCTGCAATATTGATTTAAAAACGTGACAAGTGTTCCCCACTGAGCAAACAAATCAGGATTTAAAAAAAACAAACAACACAACAAAAACACACGCAAACAGTATGAAAATGAATAGACTTGTAGAATAAATAGAAAATAATAAATAGGAATTATAGAAGATTCTGTAGGATGGCCCAACTCTCACAACCCCTCTTCACAAGCCATTTTCTTTGGCAACGACCTTAGCACTTCTCAAGTCCAAAGATCCAACTCTACAGGATGACCCATATTAGTGAGTGACCAACCAGTAAAGAAAGAACCAAAGAGGAAGGTGTTAGAGCAGCTGTATCAAGCCCAGTTTGAGCAGGACAAAATGTCAGCCAGACTATATATATATTTTAATAGGATACTTTATAGGTGTACCAGTGTCTTGGAAGCCAGACACTAAGCCAGGGAACAGACTGCAACCCCCTGTGTCAAACCAGGGAGGATTATTTGACATGCAGAAGCAAGATGTGCAGGAGCTTAATTCGTTTCCATGTGCTAGAAATGAAACTGGTGCCTCAGGCAGGGCTAGGGAATATCAGGTGTCTGCAGAAATGAAGCAGAATGTACAAATGCCAAGACTCATCTGCTCCCTTCCCATCTAGCTGTGGGAAAACTGTCTGCATTTTACTTGTTTTAGAAGTCATTTGATGTCAAATAACTCCAAGTCTCTCTCTGCTAGAGGGAGGAAACGTGTATGGCTTTGGGAAGGAGTGTTGCATGGTGATTTTTCACACTGTGTAGCAGCACAAAGGCAAGCAGAGTGCAAACTGACCTTGAAAAGCAGGGAAATTTTCCTTCCTGGTTTGAATTGCCCTTGCATTCAAGCAGAAGCTCTTTCACGAAGCTAATTTATCTCGAGAAGTGGTGACTGCAAACAAATGTTCTTTTGGCAGTCCCTAATTACTGTCAGACTGAGGTATCCTGGATGGACAAATGCATCATAAGAACATGTTCTGCACAGTATCTGAAAGCCTCCTTTGCTTTAGCTAGAAATTGGAAGGAGCTTCACTGGGATTCAGAGTTTGTTATATGCTGGACAGTCAGTCAAACAGGACTTCCACAGAGTTGTACAGATTTTGTTCAGTAGAGTTGTATATTGAATTTTCCCAGAAATGTCAGTGTTTCGTACATATGACTTTTTGCACACAAGGAAAATGTATAGACAGAAGGCTTGGATGTAGTGTGCACATTTTTAGTCACCAACTAGCAACATCCTAAAACCTATAAAGCTGTCCTACTTCTGTGGAGCAGATCAGAACAATCCACGAAGAAAGATGTGAAACTAATGGAAAGGATTCATTGCTAATGAATGGAAACCATGAAGATTAGCTGAAAGCTTATGAAGCAAGTTAAGGTATAGCTTAAAAAAAAGCCTGGGTTACACAGACCTCAACAAAAGCTGTACTCTCAGAGAACTTAGAGATTTGACTGCAGTCTGAAATTCACAATTAACCCTAAGCTAAAATATAAAAAGAAATTTGAGGAAACTCATGAAGTGAATGCTGAATATCTGCATCTGTAAACTAGAATTAAGCACTACACCATATTTGCTTCTCTCTTTTTAGCAAGAGTTACAATAATAAATAATAAAAAATGAAGCCTTGCTGCCATCTTTTAAAATATCTCAAAAACTTCCAGTGATGTTGAGAATCAGTTTAATCTGCCATGCCATTAATTGGATATTTTCATCTAACTGCTCCTTAGAGATCCCCTGTTCTGCCCTACATTTTCTGCAGAATCCCACCTAAATAAATGGAAAAATTAAAGTTCATTATTGTTTCACTACTGATATTCTACTGTGCACATACATAATATCTTCTGTCTAAAGTTAGGGATTTAATGGCTAGTTTTCCAAATTGTCCAAAACCAGTCCCTGCCTAGAAATCTTTGTCAGGTAGGCAAATCTAAGGTTCTTGTCAGAAAGAACTCTTGAGAGCTCGTCTAGGACAACACAAAATATTAAGTCACTAAACTGTGCTTTTTCCTCCTGGCCCACAATCCATTATAATAATAAAGATGCTGATTTGGAAGCAGTAAGAAAAGATCCTTATCTTATTCCACAACAAACGCAAGTGGAACTAACATATGAAGTTATTGAGGTGAAATTGAACTTATGTCTTAATATTTCATGATGTTTGTGGTGGAAATCAACGTCCCCATATAGAAATAAAATGTTTTGAATAAAAACCAGAGTCACATTTGTTGTTAATTCCTTTCAGCAGTACCCAGAGCCTGTAGCACCAGTAACTGTGTTTTGAATGGAAGACTTTACACAACTGGCTGCTCTTGAACTCTCAGAGAATGAAAGGGCCAGAACAAAGCAGCAGAGGCTCTAAAATCAGCACTGTTGCCAACTCCAATCTATTAAACATGCCTGAAGCACAGCTGAATTTCTTGCAGTGTGAAAAACGTGTTCACAGTTTTAAATAATTTGTCCTGGGACCAAAATCAATGGAGCAAAGAATTTATTTACAGCACTGGGAGTGGAGGGGATTTCTGTGACCAAATCCACTCAACTCTTATCAGAAGTTACAAGCCTTTTATACACATGGAAAAGATAAGTTCCTCCCATGGGCAGCTCCCAGTAACTTGTCTATTTATATAATGTCATTACATAAGTCCTTGCTCTTGTGTAGTTAATTACTGTGGGGGTCCCTTTTTTCTGGAGGTCTTTTGATGAAGGCTGTGGGTCTTCCTCAGAGCTGAGCTGTTCAACTTTAGTTGTGGAGTGTGCTCTGTTTAACTATTTTTTCGGTAAAAACTCTAAAACCAGTCTAATCTAGCTTTATTTCTGCTCTTAATTAACTGTTATGTTCTGATTGGTTATTTCTGGTGAGATAACTGGACTGCCCTTGGACAGTGACTTATTATCTTTTACATTCTTTCTTAACTAGGATTATAACCTTGATGGCCTATACTCCCTTGAGCTACCTAAGCCTTTTTATCACTTGTGATACATTCTCTTCTAAACTGCTGCTATACAATTACTTACAAAACCTAAGCTTTCTAAATACTTGTTTGAAGTTTTATTTCTAAAAGATTCTTTATAGCATGTCTCTTAAGTTTTACCTTCACAAAACTATTTGCATCAAACCCCCCCCCCCTTCCAAACATCTGGTCACACCTCCCTTTCTGCAATAAACAGCCTTTATCTTCAAGGATTTAGTTACTTGTTACACATTATTTCTCACCTGCTAATTAGGTAAAGCCAAATTACATCCTTGTTTCACTGTATTTTACACAGCTAACCGCTTATTGGCTGAATGACACATATTTTATAGAGCACCTAAATGGCCCTGAAGAGGCCAGAACAGTGGTGGAAATGCTCCCTTCCAGGCTGACCTGCCAGCAGACAAGCCTGGCACTAAGCTGTTCCATGCTTTTCCTGGAAAGGAGTCCATGCCTTCATTGCTTTAAGACCTGCCTATAGCAAAAGCAAGAACTTTCGATTCCCAATCCACAGTTACAATTGAGTCTTGGCCACTCTTACAGATGCTTTTTCCTGAAGAAAGATTCCTAAAGTTTAAAGTTCAAATGGCTGCAGGAGAGGTATGACAAGTAACTGAACAGCCCCAAGTTAAATATAATTTAATCACAAATTAGTTAGTTTTTAAATAATTAAATAAGCATCATAATGTCATAAACATGATACATGTTATATATGTCATATAAGCGTGAACTTCATGAACTGTCTGTCAGAAATTATTTTTCTCTCTAGATTCACATGCAATAAGCAATAATACAAGTGCCTGCAATATCAAACCAAAACAGTGAATTGAAAGTGTGTTTATGGATTTGGGAAATACAGGGAATTTTTGTGTCAATAGTACCACCTGCTGGATATCGAGAAGATAAGAGTCAGAGACTAATCGACATCTATAAGTCAGATTAGTGCATAATTCAACATTTGCACAAATGTCACCATAACTTAACTGCTACAAATGATCGGATAACAAACTGCCAGATGTTCTAATACATTGCCAAAACCCTGCAGAAAGGTCACTGACATTTAAAATATGTATTTCTTGTTAAATCAAATATTTAAAACTCACTACACACAATTTATGAGATGAATAAAATAATACATCAAATCAAACAGCCTAGCAGCCCCATTTAAAAGTAAAGTGCTCCTACTGTTAATGACAATGTTAGGTATGGGGTTGGTGGCTTTTCATAAGTTAATTACATAACTAACATGTTATACCACTACAATATTTTTGGGGAGGGTGGGAGAAATGGACAAAAAATGCACTCAAATGCCTAGAAGGAACAAATCCCCCTCCAGCTCACTCTCCCACCCCTCTCTGTCCTCTTAAGTTACTCTTGAGCTACCAGGCATTAACATTCTGGGGATATCCAAAAAAGAAGCAGCTATTAAAGGATCTCAATCTAAGTAACTTCTTTGAAAGGTTAATCCTAAAGCTTCAGCAACAAAATAATCAGCATTGAAACCCTATAAGGACTTTGATATAGAACACAAAGTTGTTCCTGTGTTTCCTGCTCCTTCTCAATAACAACTTTCTGACTGTGTTATGTAGGCACATTAAAAGAACAGAAGTTTTGCCTGAACCAGTCACCTTTCCAGTTATGTATTTTACCAGGTCACGCTTCCTTCAGAAAGCTGTGCTTTCTTTCTCCATGCAGAGTTCTGTCCAAGCACACTTCAACCTTCCTCTAAATCTTAATAGAGTTGAAGCAAAGTGTATTGTAGTTAACTTCAGGGATTATCATTTGGTGGATCCAGCAGGTGTCTGCATCCAACTGAGAACAGTTCTAATCCAAAGACTGACAAATACTAATCCACAAAACAATAGCACCTTAACATTCTAAATATGAATTAAATTTAAAATAAATTAAATGCTTCCATTACAAAGCAGAAAGTCAATTCCTAACACACTACACCATGCAGCACGGAAGTTGCAGCAGCTCTACTACAGCCCCCAGGAGAACACAACACAGCTCAGCTGCTCTGCTGAGCTTTTATGCTCTCCTGAAAACAATCTCAGCCTCACTAGCAAGAGATAGGCAGCAGATGAGCCTCCTTCTGCTTCACCTTCCAACACACCTCATCAGCACTACGACAGTGACACTTTCAATGGCCAGTTCAGAAAGCACAGGACTGTTGCCTGAAAGTGGATCTTAAAACAAACCTCTAAGACTCAGTTTGTGAGTTTTGACAGGCATGTGTTATTATGAGATGCTGCATGGTCACAGCACACCGGGTGCCCTGGGAATTATTTTCACCCAAGTGCCCACAGAGGCACCTTCACTACAGTTTATGTGTTAATGTGACATGGTTATTCATTTTTCATTCCCCACACTCCTGTTACATATTAATGACATTTCCCAACAAGGCATGCCCTTGCAAGAACTTCATCAGACTTCCTTGGTGGTCCCAAAATCCTAAATTACGCAATTCTCTTCAAAACAGTAACTGGGTGTTACAACTGAGTTGCCTCACTGGCTGCCTCAGTTCTCTCCTCATTGTTTCTCTAAATCACCTGGCTCAGCTCTTTGCAGTTTCTATGCTGTAAATATTCTCAGTTCCTAAACTCTGTCATCAGGACTCCGGTGTGTGAAGGACTTAGTTCAGTAACCCTGTCTGATGACCTGACAGGCTCGAGGGGTAACTGTGTGAACCCCGTGGAGTCCAAGGGCCAGTGTGAGGTGCTGCACGTGGATTGAGGCAATCTCAAGAACAAATTCAAGCTAGGCAAGGAATGGATTGAGAGCAGTGCAAGAGAAGGACTTGGGGTTGAGAAGCTCAACATATTCACTTGCTGCATGAAAAGCAACGTGACCGGCAGGTCGAGGGAGGTGATTCTGTTCCTGTGGTCTCATGAGACCCCACCTGGAGCACTGCATCCAGCTCTGGGGCCACAACACACAAAAGACCTGTTGGAATGAGTCCAGAGGAGGCCATGAAGACCCTCAGCAGGCTGGAGCATCTCTGCTATGGAGACAAGTTGAGAAAAATGGCAATGTTCAGCCTGGAGAAGAGAAGCTTTGGGGAGACCTCAGAGCCTCTTCCATACCTAAAGGGGCTACAGGAGAGCTGGAGACGTTTACAAGGACATGCAGTGATAAGACTGGCTTTAAAGGGGAAGTAGCTTTAAACTGAAAGAGGGTAGATTTATATTAGATATTAAGAGGAATTTCTTCCCTGTGAGGGTAGCGAGGCAGTGGCAGAGGTTGCCCAGAGAAACTGTGCTTCATCCCTGGTGAAACAGAGGTTGGGGGAGTTTGCTTAAGTTAGACACACGAATTAAACATTTGCCATGACACAAAGAGCTAAGAAAATGTAAATTTCTGGAAGCCACCTACTGATAAAGGACAATACCGAGAGGGGAGATGCAAGATGCAAGAGACAGATAAAGAAACCTCCTGTCTCCAAACTGGTAGAATCAACAAAACTCACTCAAGATAACACCAAACAACCAGAGCGCACTCACAAAGGAGAAAAGTTCAAAAGTTCAACTTGAGGAGAACTGGCCTTTGACCACGGAAAGCAGCCTTTCTGGGACCACCAAAGCAAAGGACGCATGCTCAGAAGGGCGTGAACCTAATTAACATACAAGGCAAGAAACAGGCAGGACTAAGAGTTGAATATGCATGAAAGAATTATGTAACCCAATACATACGGAACACCTTTGTAAATAAATATGTGGTTCAGCCTGGAAGAAGTTACACAAGTCTTTGGAGAAATATCTCCCTTGTGTCCAGCACTGTTTACATACCCCCTTCATAATAATCAAAAGTTATGGAGTTTTCTTTATTCCGTATCATTTCACTGGATGAAGTGCCTCACCCCTGGAAATGTCCAAGCCCAGACTGGACGGGGCTTTGAAAAATCTGGTCTAGTGGAAGGTGTCCCTGCTCATGGCAGGAAACTAGATGGTCTTTAAGATCCCTTCCAACCCAAACCACTCTGATTCTATACAAACCACACGATTCTATGCCTAATTACAGCTGCAGGAAACAAACACAAAACCTTAAATTCGTACTTTACAATAATGTACGACACCACAGGCCCATGGAATAAGTGGCGGAAGAAGAACACAGGCGCAAAAAGATACACCTTGTTCAGAACCACCGAGGCAGACAAGAAGCTGGGAAGATGTATGATGGTTTATGAAGAATACATATGTATAACATGTATAATAATCCTTGGGGATGGATTCATACTCCAACACTCAGATTCAGGAAATACTGTTGAATAGGGTTATGCTGGAGTCTACTGTAAAAGAGTGGAAGATAAGGTTTATTTCTTCTCTTTAAGAGGGAGAAATAGCAGAAGCGCCAGAGACACCACCGGATCAAGGCTGCGCTGGCCTCGCCGGGCGGGGAACGGGAACAGCGGCCGGGAAATCAATCGCACTGCTGGGCCTTTACCGTCACGGCATTTAATTACGTGTGTGCGGGAGCCGGCGCGGCCCCGCCNNNNGGCGGGGAGAGGTGCGGGGCCGGGCCACCCGGGGCACCCCGCAGCTCCGGCCTGGCGCCCCACAGCTCCTGCTGCGACCCACGGACCGCGCGGGTGGGACCGGGGGTCTCGCCCGGAGGGTGTTAGCGCGTAATCGGGGCTCGTTGATCCGAGAAGATGAGGAAAACGGGGCTTCTTTCTGCAGTGCACGGTGGTGCTTGCTTCTGACTGCACTCCACGGGATGATATTTCTCCTGGGTGGGTAGGAAGCCACCTCTGTGCTTTGTACCGCTCACCTGAGGATTTCGCGGGGGGAAAGAAATGGAGCCCGTTCGGCCTTGAAGAGCGAGCATTCCCCTTCCCAGACTCCCAAAGGATGTTTCATACACTGCCTGCCTTCTCATCCCAGTCTGGATTTGTGGAGTGAAGGCATGTTCCAGACAGCTGAATAACGATTCCTGCTGGGGTCTGACTGTGGATGTGTCAGCAGCTGCTCTTCTGGCATTATCAGTCACTAAAAACACTCTGTTCTTGCACACTGGCAGTGCAGGGAAGGATGGTGCTAATTGACTTAAGGTTGACATTTAGTGGCAGTTCTCGTAACAGATTTGAGTCACACTTAAAAATTAAGACTTTAAAAAGAACGCACAGACTGTATTGGAATAGAATTTCACTGTCTTTAACATTTTCTTTAGGAAATAAAAAGAAGACAGCTAGCAGAAGCTGCGGAAAGGAGGCAGATGGAGGTAATGTCTGAGAATGCCATTTATTCAAATTATTTTTAGATAACTTGTGAGGGGAGAACAGCTGGGCTTCTGTGGGAGCACTGGATATCATGTTTGGGTTGTAGGAACTGTCAAATACTTTCCTTGTATTATTAATGTTTTATACCTTTTTATATATATTAAGAGTTTCACAGATAGGTAAGTGCTCAAAGACCATTGCAAGGTAACTAAGCTTGTTTGCATGGGAGAAGTTTTACAGTAGTTAAAAAAACAACCTAAGAATTGAAAGTGCAAGTTCAAGATTATTTTTTCCTTGTTCTAAGACTTGAAAACAAGAGATTGAAAAATACTTCAAACCAGAGTGGTCAAACAGTTGTTGGCGATGGCAATTTCAAGCAGTACTGCACTTGTAGTTCTTTTAAAAATGCATTTGGATTTTATGAATGCACTTGCAAATTCAGTTTATCCACATGCCAACAGTAGGACCATATTTATCAGCTAAAATTCCAGAAAAGACATAGTATTAACTTCTATCTTTTTAAGGTTGTGAAGCTTTAACAACTTCTTTAATGTTAAAAGAGGTAGTATGCAAACGTTCTCGCAGACCATGAAACTGGACAGCTTGGGGTTTTTCCTTCTGTACCTCTCAAAAAGGCTTACAAATACATTCTTTACTTCTTGTAGATTTTGAGTGGTGTATCTTAGAGACCATAGCTGAACTGTGAAGAGAAAGGAGGGTGTTCTTTGTATGAATATTACTGACATTACATATTGAATTAGACCATTATTCATGGGGACCATGTTGACCTAATTTGAAGCAAAGGCTGGGTGATGCTTTAGAGTCCTTTAAAAACTCTTGATTTTGTGTCATAGTATGTACTGAAAGCAATCCACATGTTATTTTCAATCACAAGGAGTTTTTAAGCATAATTGTAGGAAATACCTAGTTCTTATTTGGCTGAAAAACTATCCTGAGAGGAAGGAAAAATGAACCAGCTTGGATTGTGGATGGCCTTGAAGTTTTGTAGGACCTGTTAGGCTGCTAAAGAAAACTGGAAGTATCACTCTCGCTTACTTCTTGTTTTCTTGGCAGACAGAGATAAAACAAATGCTGGGATTTTTCAGGACTATCTTTGAGAGCATTTTAGCCTCTGAACGTGACTCTCTTGGAAGGCCAGTTTCCTAAAAGGCAGACAATCACCACGAGGATGGGAAGCAGGCAGTTAACAACAGCTTTTCTGTGTATTCCTGCTATCCACACACCCTATGGAAGTTTGAAGGGTAGACACTCACAAGGTTATTTCTCACAGATCACAATTTAAAAGCTGAATTTCTTTACAACCTGGGCTAGTACTACTAACACCACCTTTTTTTTTCTCCCGTTTGTGGGGGTGAAAACTGCCACTGGGAAAACCACAGACTAAAAATCTGTGGACTTTGGGGAACAGAGGCTCTGGTTCTGCATCTGAGGATGCAAAGCAGGTACACGTAATTTTATTAAATATGTTCCCCTGGATGTAATAACAACATGAAACCAAACATCCTCACTTACCTATGGGACCAAGAGCTCACAGGATGAGGAAGTGCCCTGAAAGGGCTACCTTGATGTAACAGTAGCATGACTAAATGCTTCAGTCTTTTCACACACCCCACAGGTCACCAAATGGTGTTACCAAGACTTGAAGTTTGGTTTCTCTACGGAAGAGCTAACTTGGTCTTGCTCAAATGTGTGTTCTCCCAGGCTTCCTCTCGAGGCATTAAGAATGCTCACTCTGTAGAGCAGAAGAAAAAGAAACAGGAAGAAATAGAAAAAAGAATGGCAGCTTCACGTCCTGGAGGAGAAGGAGGACTGAGAGTAAGTTTAAAAAAGAAATGTGATTCAACTGTCAATATATTCACTGACAAAATCTTGTTGTGTCATGTACAAGACTGAGTAACTTGAGGAAGAACCAAGAGGAAGGGAAATGGAATAGAAATTAAATGATTTCTCATGTCATTATCACACAATGGTCTCAATGAGACTTCATTATTGGGACACAAAGACAGCAAGGATGGCACTGAGGGTTTGTTTCCCCCTTCCCTGTCTTCTGCATCTGTGATGCACCAATTTTACAGGTCTGTTGAGCACTAGGGACCTCATCACTGTGTTGTCCTGTACTCAGTGGCCCTTTTTAATGCCAGTTATGGTTGTCTCTCTTCCCTCTGAGTTTATAGAAAATATTTGAACAAAGTAGGGCTTAAGTGTTGACGTAAATACAGATGGACTTTACCACCATTGCTGTTCTAATGTAAACTTTGCCTTAGAAGGCCAGGCAGAGATTTAATGAAGAACTCTCATTTCTCCAAAGCAGTGTATACATCTGATCATTGAAACTCAGGCTTCCTAAGCCTTCATCTTTTACCTTCATTGCTGTTTATGACTCAGAAGGCAGGTGTTTGTATATTTATTTATTATTTGAGAATTTATTGTAGTTGGACAACCTTGTGGTGGTTGGTTGGGTTTTTCCCTTCTTTTCCCCGATCTTCCTGCAAACCTGTGGTGTATTTTGTTTGTGTCTTCAGTGGCAGGTTGGATAACACACCATTTCTGAAGAGATGATCCATGTTTACTGCCAATAACTTGCCAGTTTCTGCAACCAAGTGGCACTTACTCATAACGTGGCTTTTGCTGTTTACCTATGAAAATTCAGCAGCACTTTGCCATTGTGGGACAACAGATGTGGAAACATTGACTAAGAATCTTAAGAACTAACCGAACAGTAAGGTCTTGCCAATTTTGTTTGTCTGTTTATTTAATGTGCATGTTTATTGCTCAAAGGAGTAAGATGGGTTCTCTCCCTGGAAGTGGTTCCTTACCCACAGTCAGTCAGTCTGTGTGTGCTGTGTGGTCTGTCTGGCCTGGGTACAGCTTGGGTCCCCACATGTTGGTTTGGATGCTTATTTCAAGCTCTACTATTAAACTATTAAGTCCTCATGTAGAAAGTTGTTCATATATGTATATATTTGAATATGTGGGTGATAGAAGCATTTCTCTTCTGTTTCCTAATGAATTTTGAACTGCTTAGGAATTTAGTGCCTTTTTCAAAAAAAAAAAAAAATAAAAGCAGATTAATGGTGAGTCCTTACAATTTGAATCGTTTTGTGACTAGTTAAAAAGTTGAATCGTTTTGTGACCTAGTTATAGGTCCTGTATACTTAGATCAAGAACACCATTTTATTATGAGTCCAATAATTGTTCTCCTCATTTGCTGATGTGAATTTGAGTCTGTAAATACTGGAAGTTAAACATTAAATTAAAAATCCTGTTATTAATTGTTCTCCTTCATTACCACACGGGGGCGATGCTGCCCGTCTCAGAATTTCCAAAAACAAACAGGAAAACAGTTACTACGTAATCTCTTGGATGGCTTCCTTTCCTAAAGTTTCTGGACTGTCTGGGTGGACTTGTTACAGTGCAGAAACACTTTCCAAATACCCTGTATCCAGCAATGTCTGTGATTCCTTTCCCAAACGAGAAGCTGCTGCTGATGATTTAGAGCTGTGAACTATGGTGATACAACTAGACTTTCAAATTAGTGTCCTCAAGCCTTCATAGGGGAGGGAAGTTTGTTGCAGGATGATAAAACACTAAGGATGTAGCTCTTCTTTTCCCCAGAGAGCACTAGGAATGGACTCAAGACTGCACTGGCCCCATTTCTGACCTAGTTTAGACTGTAGAGGCTTTTTTTCCCCTCCCTTGAATTTATTTCATTTTTTACCTCTCCTGATAGTACCTAATGCTGTCCTAGGAGCACAGTCCTAACACAATGGGTTTCCTGGCTTAGCCTTCAGAATTGAGTTGAGAAGGGAGACCTTTCACTATTAATATAATGGTGTTTGGGTTGAAAAAAATCTGTGTCCTTGGTAGAAGAATGCCTTCAGTTTCCTTTGATTGCTGGTAATTGTAACTGGCCATAGTAATTTTTTTTTAAGCTTAGTGAAAATGCATTGAATTTTGATAAAATATACTAAACTTTAATTTGAAATGTGAAATTTGAAATAACCTAGTGCAGCCAATCACAGTTCCTGCTCTTCTGTCTCTCCATACTGTAAGTGAAAGCCAGAGATTGTCTGTGCTTAAGAGTCCTTTTTTGAATGTTAAACGCATTCCTACAGCTAAAAAACACATCAGAGGATTTGGGAGGGTGTAGTTCTAGATTACAAATCACTTATAAGGCTATTTTTTAAAGGGAGTTCCTATACCATACACATCTAACTGTTCAGATGGCCAGGTCAGCTGAATCTGGGAAATTATTTGGGTAAATAAAAACACTTCTTGTTGCTTTAAATTATTGGGTAACATCAATTTCAGAATGAAAGCAGAAAATCCTGCAGTTCAGTAGCGTACGAGCAATCACTACCTGAAGTGTGCCAGTAACACTGAGAGCTGCTTGTCTTTGTAGGAGTCTTTCCTCCATCCTAGATGTTTACTTCACCTCAGAGGTTGTTAAAATGCACTTTTTTGTGTAGATTATGTAGACAGTTGACATTCTGTTTACTTTACAGCAGTACAACTATGCCTTTTTTGCTTCGTCTTCTGAAAGCAGCATCTTGCAGATCCCTTCCAAAGCTCCTGGCAGGCAAAGCCCAGTGCTGGTAAGCTGGAATGAAAGGCTGACTCTCCATGACTGTGATAGCACAGTCTTTGCTGCAGTAACACAAAGTGAAACCATCTGCTGCTGCAGGTTCTTAAAATACACAGATTATGCCAGAGACAGTGTTCAGAGCAGAACATCCTGAAGTTTGGGAAGACACAGAAGCTGTGTCTGCACAAGGTGGGCAATGCCACAGGGTCCCTGAGGAACACAGATAACTTCAGCACATGGATTTGGCACAGTGACAGACTAAATTCTTGGGACACAGCCCATCGGGCACAAGTGGTGCCAGGAGTTTTTGCAGAGTATGGGGAAACCTGTCCAGCCTGTAAATGTTTGCATGTTCCCACCTGTTTGTCCCACCTTATTTTAGATATACCACAGGCTAAGGAAGCAGGAGACAGAGCAAAGCAGCAGCACTGTACCTTCTCCCCTGTCAGGTACTGCAGGGCAAAAAGAACAAACCCCTTGTCAGCATTTCTAGCAGATGCTTCTGTAACACTGTGGTGTGGCAAACAGCTCATCTTCCACATCTAAAATGAACATGTGTAATGAATTCAGTGTTGGGTCTTAAGTTACAAGAAACTTGCTATACCTTCCCACACACATTGCCTCCTCATTTCACTGATTCCCAGCAGCAGCCCTTGAACTAGCTGCCATGAATTTTACATATATTCTCTAAACAAGAATAAAGGTGGTAATGCAAAGGAAGGAACTATTATCACTACAATAAAGATGTGAAAACCCCCCCCTATCAATCAGTGGTGTAAATAATCTTGCTTGGAAGAAAAACTCCAGATAATACATGAACAGCAAGATGATAGAAGGGCTTCCTGTAATGAGCAGTAACAGATGTTACAGTTACATTTCCAGACTAATCCTGAATGGCTTCCAGCATGGTGAGGCATATTTGACATTATGAAATAATAATGGGTTTTTTATAAGTAATGTTAAATAATTTATCCATCTTGAGATTTAGCAGTTTATCCCCAGACAGTTGGAGCTCCCAGAAGATTTGGGCTATGAGGACTTTTTGAAGAGTTAAAACTTTTTAGGACTTGCAGCCTCTTCAACACTCACATTCAGCTGTGTTAAACAGAAATAGAGTTAGCTAAAATCACTGCATGGCATTCATCATGGAAAATGATCTAAGGCTGCTCTGCACCCATCACTGCAACAAGGGCTGTACCTCTTTGAGCAAGATTTTACTGCACAGTTTTATATATTGAGCCTTGGGGTCCTAACAAATTTCCCCATTCATGCATTGCTACAGGATGTAATACACTAAGAAAATACCATTTATCAGATCAGCAACACTTAACTCCAACCCCTTCTTCCAGTATTAACCAGCTTACTGCATTTTTTTGGTTTGTTTTATTGGTGCTTCTGCTTTAATTTCCTCCTTTGTTATCCACCCCCACAGCAATGCAGTCAAATGCAGTAAGTCCTACCTGCAATTTTTTGCACAGTTTAGGTGGTAGTCGTAGTGCTTTAAAAAAATCCATTATGGTTCCATATAAAGTTCCATTCTGGAACTGGCAAATTTGAAGTTTTAAGTCAGGAAGTGCTTTAATGCGATTTTTTTTTAAGATGTTTGAGCATCCTGAATCAAAAAGATTCTTTTGATAGCTAAAGTCCAAGCACATAAATCAGTTCAAATTTAATTTAAACTATTGGTTTGGATTTACCAGGACTGTTGTAGTTTAATATTAAAATAAACCTAAGAATACTTTTCTTATTTTTTTATTATCCGCTGTTGATTTATTAATATGTAAACACTTTCAGATATTAAAAACCCCCAACAGAATAGTAATGCAAACTTAGTCTTGAATGATGGAAATAAAAGTTAGACTTGATCTTGGAGGTCTTTTCAAACCTTAATGATTCTAAGAGTCTATGAAATCCAACTAATTATGTTTAAAAAACTAATGATTATTTCAAAATAAAAATCTCATACTTTCACAAGTGTTTTTTTCCTTTCTCTGTTCATTTGAAAACAGCTCTCTCAGTACTTATATTAAGATCATGATTTTTTTCAGCTGCATTGCATTTTTTAAAAAGTAGTGTTGATTCTGTGACACCTGGGTCTCCCTATGGCTTTTCAACGGATTTATTGCTTGACTGTATGTTTAATCTCCCTAGAAAATGTCTCAAAATAAGAATAAAAAACTGCTACTTTGTCTGGTCCACCAAGCAATTCTTTGTATTTAGTAGGTATTTTTAGATGGTGGACTAGGCCTGGAACATGAAAGATAAGTCTTGATCCTGTCTAGCCTGCAGACATTTTGCTGTTCATTTTAAAGACCACAGGAGCAGATTTTAAGACCACATTTTAAAATTAAACTTCAGAAAGTAGAAAAAAATGCTAGTCTGTGTTAAGAAAATTATTTCAAGTATGGCTTTGATTTTTTTCTTTCCCTACAAAGGAAAATTAATTTTCAGTAATATTTGGGAATTTCTGTGCCAACTGCTTGCCCCTTTTTTAGTGTAGCTCATTATTAGGGCAGCAAGCAGTATTGTCTGTTGTAGGCATCCAGGCACGAGCAGCAAAGCGGGGAGGGCAGATTACAAATAATAAGCCTTTCAAAATGAGTGTTTTTTACAAAATTTATTTCATTTGTAAATTTATACAGTCAGTGAAATAACCCTACAAAATTATTTTTCTAGGACATTACAAGACACATAAATTACCAACTATAAACATAGAAAAGTAGCCAAAATAATGAACTAAGCCCACATCTGCCTTTAGCTGTTTGAGAGGTGTCTGACTCAGCATTGTCTTCAGCTTTAAAGGTGTGGGGGGTGTTTCTTGGGCTTTTTGTTTTTTTGAAGTAATGGCTTTGGGAAGTCTCTTGCCATGCAATAAGCCATTATATTCTACTGATTAAGAAAAGGTTGCAAACCATAAAAATAGTCAGTTTTTATTTCCTTTCAAGAGGCATTACCAGATAATCTCCACAAATATTCATTTTCCACCTGCATATATATTTTTCAACTAGCCTAACACTCAAGGATTCAAAGTAATAAGATTTTCATACAAATGTATTGTGTATTTTCTTCCATTAACAGGATCCACTCCTTTATGTAGCATTAAGTATACATTCATGTATTAAAGAGTAATAATTTGGCTAAAAATATACGTCTATTTATTATCTGATTGTAGTAATTAGCCTATCAAGGGTAATTTGCTATAAAAGATACAGTACTAGAAATAAATAGTTCTACAATTCAAAGATCTTCAAAGTGGGTGGCCATTTCCAGTCTGTCTTAAATTTTCCAAAGTCCTTTTAAAGCATAAACTAAATTCACTACACTCGAGAAAAAAATTTGGACCTACATACATAGAGTCCCACTCACATGAGAAGCTGCTTTCACTTAATCTCCTTCTTGGTTTTGTAATGGGCAGAAACAACCAGGTAATTGTCTGGATTCATGTCCCTGAGGGTTGGAGACTTGCTCTGGATGGGGGAAGTTTTCCCATCCACGCGGGAGATCTGCAGCATTCGGCACGGGTCGTGCTTCAGCAAATAACCTGCAAAAGTCTCCCAGCCTCCTCCAACACGAACCATCACGTGCTTGTTGTGCAGCATCTGAGGGGAAAAAAAAACAGAACAAAAACTTGAGAGACTGGAAATCACATTCTGATGGGAAAAAAATGGGCTTATTTGAGTTGAAAGGGTCGTTCTCTGCTTACTTTGATTGAAAGGCAAAGGCATGTGTTAGTACATGTCAGAGACTTGTGCAAAGACATGTACAAGTCAAAGATGGGTTACAATAAAAGGAAAGGACACAAAATAGTAGATTTTTAATTGCATTTGAAAAGTGAATTAAAAAACCCAATGAAAATGCACCTGTATTTTAAACTAAAGGTTTTCATGTTTTATGTATATCACTGCTACATGTTTTTCTAGACCTGTAGCATGGAGTGATCCTGTTCTTCATGTGTTTAGTAGAAGTGTGTTGGGCAACGTGAATGTTTTCAGATTGATTTTTTGGAAAATATGTTAGTAAAGACATCGGTTTTTAAGTCTTGAATCTGGCTTTTCTTTATAACGATCTACATAGAAGGAGTAGTGAAGGGCAAACAACCAAAACAATCTCCTCTGTCTCTAAAAAGATTTTAAAAAATTCAAGAAAATTAAGTACCATTAATTTTAACAGTCTTGCTTCTAATAGAAGTTTTACGTTGTAATTAAAATAATGTAACGAGGGACACCAGAAGTAGTTTATCTGGAACTGTTTGGAGACACCTGAATAACTCAGCATATTCCATGATTCTGTGATTTAGCTGTAGCACCAGAAAATAAAAATTGGCCCTGTAAAAGGCATTCCAGAAGATGTTTAACCCAGTCTGGCTTTTTGAATTTGGATTTATGGCTGTAGTGTCTGTATGGAGTCTTCTAACATGCCCAAAACTCTCTCAAGGGCTGCCAGTATTTGCAGTTGAGACTTAAAATGGCACATAAACCTTTGGAACATAGGACAATTCAGATTAGTACACACAGCAGAGACAACAAAACAAGGAACCTTCTCAATCAAACAAAATCATATGTAGTAAAAGGCAAAAAATTCAATTCTTAAAAATCCCCACTCAACAAACACTCCACCTCAGCCTAAAAATACGTTCTTGGAATTCTGTGACATAAGGAGACAGATTCACCAGGAGTGAAGAAAGCATGGACAACTGTACACTGAAGTTTGAAAATCAGGGTAAGTTCATAAGGAATGGAACTCTTCATTTGAATAAGCAGCTGCAGAGGAAAATCTCATTTGACAGTTTTCATTTAAAACATTTTTATGCAAGGAAAAAAGATGTTTCTGCATTTTGGGTTTTATGTGAAACATGGTGAGAAGTCAATTCAGTTTTACAGACACTGAAAAATAAGTTATTTTTGATCCATCCCAAGGAGATGCTCAAGGACTCTGGTTAATAACTCAGAGCTGCTGAGTCTCTATTCTTGCTCTGGGTTGTATGAGTGTTAACCTTTACAACAGCTATACACAAATGAGGTTTTTCTCTAGATTTACAAAAGCAGAATCAGACTCACATCTTCTCCCATCACACTTTCTCCTTTAAAACTTTGTATTTTAGTTTCAAGACTTCGAAAAATCTCATATCAAGGGCATGAGATTTGAAATATGCCTTTAGTCTGGACAATGTATCACAGAAGGAGGAAATGGTTTTTACATCAAGTTTGAAAATTTCAGTTCAGATGATGACAGGGCGTTGAGAAAACAGTCTTCAGAATTTTATTTAGCAACTTCCTTCTCTGAATGCCTAAAAGAGCATTTGAGAACGTTGCACATTTAATCAACTTCAGCCCAACTGGTGCACTACAACATGGGATGTTGCTGTAGGAAGGGGTTGACTGTGCCTGAATTTCAGTTTGCATATATTGTCACAGTTTACATTCCAAGAGCAGTTGGTACCTGGACTTTTAAGATGGAATGTTAGCAAAAAGTATATTTGATTCCATTTCCCTTAGGGACTACTGTACAAACTGTGTTATTTCCTCAGATTAAATATACATCTTTATTGCATGAGCTCTCTAAGAAAGAAAATGTTGGATTCTATAATAATAAAGTTTATGAATCCGTATCAGTGTAAATACATTCATGACAAACATGTAGTTTCACATCACCATCCAGCCAACTGAAATGAAGAAAATCCTTTCTGAAAATACAATACTTAATACAATATAATTAATATATTAATATATATAGTAATGCTTATACAATACTTAATATGCTTATGACTGC
Organism: Calyptomena viridis; assembly: GCA_013390005.1. Taxonomy (NCBI): domain Eukaryota; kingdom Metazoa; phylum Chordata; class Aves; order Passeriformes; family Eurylaimidae; genus Calyptomena; species Calyptomena viridis. The sequence continues at coordinate 21,646 of WEIV01004724.1, read as the reverse complement.
CATAAATCTCATTATTTCAGTTGTGTCTGAAGCTCTTCTCTCTAGAATCTGTCTTTAAGTTGAGTCTATGGTGAAGCAACCATATGAAAAACGAGATGACCAGACAATACCATTGCAGAGGGAGACAGATTGCTTTAGTAGGAATAAAGGCTGTATGTAGAGATAACAAGGTTGATAAATTTATTGATTTCTCAATTTGATAAAATTTGATAACTATATCAATTTGATATAATTTGATAAAGTTGATAGATTTAGGTGACACTAAGACACTGCAGAGACTTTGGCATCAAAGTAAAATCTAGTCTAACCAGTTATGGTTTTCACATAAAAGCTTGATGGCTTATTGAGGTGATATTAGTGAAATACTGTATGTAAAGATATTAAACTCATTTAAATGAGCAGAGTTTTACTGACTTGAAAAAAAAAATCCTGTTTTATAGGAACTGAAAATCTGGCCCAATAGTGTTATTCTTTGGATTATAACTTTTTTACGGAGTATTTCAGGAGAGGAGAGGAAGCAAGAGGAGGAATTGCACATTATGGATCTGATCCAAGTTCTGCAACAGCCAACACAAAAATCCTACTGATCCTTTTGATCCTGCTGGGCTGGGTTCTGGAAGCCAAATGCAGCAAATAGAGTGAGAAACTTCAGAAACAGTGTAGGCTACACACTGAGAGAATATTGACTCTAAAATCCAAAGGTGTTTGGCAAAATAATGCAGGGCATCACACCCGTCATTCCAAAAGTGAAATATTAATGAGATTGGCACAAAGAAGAACTCAATGCATTGAAATTAAATTTTACTGAACATAAGCCACTTAAACTCATTGTCATCAGTAGAGACAAGCCTTTCTCTTCCTAGTTGCGTCCCAAAGAACTGATGTTAGGAGAGAACCTGCAGCCTGTGGCTGTGTTTGGGGCTGACAGAAGGTGAAGTCTTGGAATTTAATACACATATCTACATGGAAGATGAAGAAGTATCATCTGAGGACTTGAGACTCTCTTGCTTCAGGATACTGCCATCAAGTGTCAAAATTGTATTCCTTCTCATGGCAGAAACTTTCCATGGCAAAGCTGTAAAGCCAGCAAAATTAGTCCTCAAAATCCTCAGCAATTCCAGTGCTTCACTTAAATTTAAATGAAATTAAATTCCAGGGCTTAGCAGTTACCTGGGTGGTAGAAGGCATTTACACCAAGTCTTTTAAATGTATTCAAACAGGGATGTGAATTTTCAGAAACTTGGAGGTAACTGTCAGTTGCTACATGAAGATTTTCTACTTTTCTGAGAATTCAGTGACCTGAAAACAACTGAGTGTTTAATAGTCTTCTGATCATTTGCTTGCAAGTCACAATTATATTAAAAATACCTTATTAGCAAACATTATGCAACTTCATTTCTAGAATTCATCATAAAATTTATAGCAAAATCCTGCAGTGTGATCAGATTTAGTTACAGGTTAGACTTAGATACAGTCCAGTTTTAAAAAATTTACAGCCACTGCAGCATACATTTTATAAAAGGCACTACTGCTGTTACATACATAGGACTCACCCTTATGGACACAAGAGATCATGGCAGCAATTCCCAAGAGAATATGGAAAAAAACACCTTCCAGTTGGAAGGCTAGACATATTCCCTCCAACTGTGCTTTTTCTTGGCTTTCATTCTCCTTTTATAACTGAATTTGTGTGTGGTTTTGTCTTCTTAGAGAAAATTTTTAGTCTAATAAAACAATAAAGCTTATTTTAGACCTTCAAGAACTCACGTGCCTAAGTGCACATCCATGGGATTCAAATTAGACCTCACCTCTGCAAATCTGAAAAACCCCATGTTATTTTATATGTAGTAAATCACACTAAATGAATCTCAGCTGGAAAAAGCATTATAAAAAAGCTCAGCCTGACAAAAAAGATGTCAAGAGCACTGTCACAGTATTTCTGGCTGTGCTAGAATTTGGATTTAGAATTTACATACTTTCTGAATAATATAGGAATTTATTTTAATGTTATATCTTAGGCTGTATCAAACACATTAACAGGTATCCACTTAATTTATTGAAACAATCTCTTACACTGTTGCATGAAAAAAGAATGAGATAGAATGATACCTTATAAGTGATCTATAAGCTTCACTGGTTCAAGTTTATAGTCCCAAAACAAACCAAATTCAAACATTCCTGATTTCATACATTTTTAACACATCTTAATCTATTNGGGGGGGGGAACTGAAAGAATTAAATGGGTGATACAAAATATATTACATATAGTGACAGTGTCCTCTATCACAGATACTGTGGCACCTTCAAAGACAACTCTTTTAATAAAAAAAATCTACAAATAAGACTTAATGAGAGACTCACAAGGTTAAGTGAGCAACAGCCACCTTTAACAGTCACTAATCTGTGAAAGAAATTTTTTATTATAACTGTTTTAGTTAAATTTTCTTCCCTACCTAGACATTTGCCACTTTTCTATTGCATAGTTGAGTCTCAAAAATGATGTAGAAATTCCTCGGGATTTGTAAAGTGATAGCAGTTTATTGTACAATCATAAAATATAGTGTAGGCACTACAACTTGTTATTGTAACATTGTAGTATAGTATTTAATTAAATAGATATATTACCTATTGTTTCACACTTAAACCCAGTAATACATTTTGAAATAAAGTAGCAATGGAAATACTTAAATATATCAAAAAAAGTGAAGATCTACTTCTCTCTGAAAGCTTACTGAGAGACAAAATTAGTAGGACTTTGTATTAAAAAAAAAAAAAAAAGCCAAAACTAGATTAGTTTCAAAAAGAAAGAAGTTTAACATCAAGGAGATTGATGCTTCTTTCTGATTTAGGGAATAATAATTTTTTAAAAGGATTAAACTGGAAATTAATAAATTTAAAACCTGGCACAGAATTTGGGTGGATGACATATGAAGATTTTCTTACTTGTACTTTGCTTGTTCAAATCTGACATGAAACCTAATTCTTTGTGTGTTCTGTAAACTGGCTGCTGCTCTCAATGCTGAGAGCCACTGCCCAATTGTAAATCAAGTCTTCTTTTTGAGGATGTTTTTCAAAAGATCAGCACCTTAGACAGCCTGCAGTCTTCCTCCCAAAATGTTGCAGCCAGTATAGACCTTGGCCAGGAAGGCAAAGCCGAGGAAGTTTTGGAAGCTGGAATTAATCTGATTTTTGTTTCCAATACAGTGTAGTAAACATGGTCATTACACGCATCAAATTGTCTGTTGTTTCTTTTTCCTCCCTTGCTTACAGGGTAATCAATGATAACAGAAGCTGACTTCTTAAAATTGTTGTTTTCATGCTGATGTGAAAACAACCTTGAAGTAGTAAAGGGTTAGTGTTTGAAACATGATGGAGCAGAATTACTTTGCCACAAAACCAGAAGTCTCACTAATAACGCTTACAGCATAATTCTTGTAAGCTTCAAAATACGTTGAACGTTGATATTAAAATGATCCACCTGAGCTAAATAAGTTAATTCCTGGTCTCCTAGCAGAGATTAACTAACATTTACACCAAAAGGTCTCAGAGGCAATGGAAGGAACTCTTAATATTTCTGAATGAGACCAATTACAGGCCATTTTCAATAAGCAACTGATGAGGTTCCTACTGAAGTCAATGGGAAGCCCAATAAAAAAATATATTGTGGGTCATGTTTTTCGGAAATCTGAACCAGACCCTTTTGCTAAAATAAGTAATTTTTCTTTTCTTTTCTAAAAGACCCCTAGGATAAGGGGTTTAAAGCCCTACCCACTATGTCCTTTGTTAATTAAATCCACTCCTTTCAAAGCAGCCCTCTCAGTCTCCTTTTCATCTCACAGATAACTTCTATAAAGAGATGCACAACAACATCAGCTGCTTTACTTCACTAAACCACACAGTGGAGAGCTCTCTTCATTTAGAATATGAAATTAATTGCTTATCCTTGCTTAATTGATTGGTCATTTTGCTTGATTTCTCCTTTTTTCTAAACTGACATTAGTATCCATTTTGCAACTGCTTCTGTTCTCAAAAACACTCCTTTCTGTGAAAAACTTCAGCAAACAAAGGATAAATAAAGCTGACTTAAAATAAGAACACCTTTGTCTCTTGGGACTCAGTTTCTTTTCAAACCTTCTATATTCCATTTGCAAGTTCCTACAAGGGGATCTTTGGACCTCATTTGAGATTTCCACCTCACAACTTCTCCATTTCTTTTTCCAACACTTACCCAAGTTGTTAAACTACCTTATCGAAATTTTTTTTTTTATAGTGCTCATGAAACACTATTATAAGATGTCACATTTTCAGCACATGTCTGGAAATGCAACTGGGAACAGAAAACATCTGTGCTGAAGACACAGAGGCACAGAAATAAGTGTCTAATGATTCCAGTAAAATCAGACTGCTTCATAGATTGACATACCTTGCTGGTGTAACCTATATTACATTAAAATACTCTAAACTGTTTAAATAACAAATAATTCATACGTGAGCATAAATTCCCCCTAGCAGGAAGGCAAGTGGAACTTGAATAAGTCTTTGAAACTCTGGGAACACTGCTCACAAGTGTGTCAACCTTTCACCCTTACACAGAGCTAAATCCTGCTCCTCTCTTAGGGTTTGTGCAAGAGGAAATCTTCCCAGACATCACAGCAACACGAAATGAAAAGAAAAATTGAGTTAGTCAATTTAATTTAGCATGTAGTCAGGTTAGAAACCCAATACCAGGGGGGAAACGTTTATACCTTGTTCCTAGAGCCCTCCCCTACGGGAGGTACACATGTGGAGAAGTTGAGCTGGCTCTTACCTACATCCTGGTTAATAAAGGTCTGAAAGAAGCCAGGAAACATATTTGATCATGAAGACACGGGGTGTGTAAGAATGAATAGGGTGTTAGATGGCTAAAGCCTTATAAGATCCCAGAGAAATAACTGGGACCATGACCCTCCACATGCAGCTGTCAGAGAGCAGGAAAATGGCACGTTTTCAGTGGCATCAGGCATTTGATACAGCAGCAGAAAATCCCACTGCGACAGCACACAGCCCCCCAAAAGGGGCTGCAGCACTTGTTGAGAACAGTCCTGTAAATCTGATTAACAACACACAGGGGTCCCAAGGAAGACCAGCAACTGTGGATTATGTGAAGTGCAGGAACAGCAGGGTGGCGATGGAATGAGAAAGTAGAAAACAGGCTCTGGGGATGAGTGAGGTGAGTGAGATGATAACAAACAGGTGACCCAGAAACAGCCACTGAAATGTCAGAGACAACAGGACTTGAAAGCCAAGGGAAAGAAAGTTTCTTTTCACCGGGTATCTAAGAGTAAGCGAGAATCAAGCAGCACACTGAAACCCTGAATTGCTGCAGGACATGGAATATTGAAGAGTGGGGAGGGAAATCTCTGGGCAACTCTCAGTAATTACTGAAAATATTTATTAGGGACTCAAAGAACAATCTGGAAAAGGGACTGGCAACTCTGTGCCATAAATTATGAGATCTGGCATAGCAAGGATTTTTAGCTGACACACAGTCTGCTGAAGAGATGGTAGAGACTGAAACTATGGACCAATGATAAAGAAAACTGTACATTATACCTGACATTGGGACCTGAGATAGGTACAAAGACATATGGAGAGTGGTATTGGGGAAACAGGGTTTTATAGGAATGGGATAGGAACAAAGAATGATCCACTTGCACAGTGAAGTGAATGGAAAGATCTCATTAAGCCTGAGACATTGAAGGACAATTAGCTGCTCCCCAGCTCCAGGGGGAGAATTTCTGCTGTAATTCTACCAATAAAGACACTTGGAAGCCATGAAATAACATCTCATCTTCTGCAAAAGAAATAAATCAGGTGAGGAAATGGGAATTTTTCTCCTTTCACGTTGCAAAAATGCAACATCCTCTGTCTATTTGTGCATGGCAATACATGAAGTGAGCATGCCTGGTAAAATAGCATAAAGCACAGGAATTCAGCCACTCTTTGTACACCTGAAGCAGCCAGGAATTGGCTTAGAGGGTGAAACTACCACCACTTAAATCCTGCCTGGCATATGCAGCATATTGACCTCTGGAGTTAAAGAAAAGCTGCATAAAACACTTCTACAAAGGAAGGCATTAGGAGAAGTCAAGGTGAGGTCTTGACTATAGCCCAAATATTGCACTTCATGAAACTATTTATTTCTGTTTTCATACTATAGCAGACTCACTGAAATAATTATTCCAAGTATTCCTGCCCAAATAACGGAAATCCAGATGCATCTTTGGATGTGTATTGATAAAAGTAACTGATAAAAGTAACATGAGGGTTTGGACATTGGCGATTCTCATTCTTGATTAAATTTTCCCTCAAACCTTATATTTAGTTTCTGTCTGCCAAGTCAAATAATGGGGGTGGGGGAAGACTGTCTTTCAGAAAATAACTTCAAAAACATAAGCATGAGGCTGCTAAACTAAGTCTATGAGTGATTGCTTAGAAGTAAGAAAAAGGCTTTGAATAAAAAACCGAAACATTAATTTGCTTAACTTAACTGCATTTGGAGCCCTGAAAAGTTTCTCTTAAAAAAAAAAAACAAAACTAAATAGACAATTCTGTCTCCCTTTCTGAAGGTAAATAAGTTTTTACTCCTCAAGGAATACCTCTGAAATCATATATTGGAGCAGTGAGGTGCTATTCAGAATAAATTAGAGGGGCAGAATATAATAAGAAATAAAGAGTTCTATTTATAAACTGTGCACAAATTTAAAACAGAAACCTCTCTAAGTACAAAAGGAATTAATTTTTGCCCAGACTATCAAGATTTCTCCTAAGTTATATTCCTTTAAGGATATTAAAAGTCACTTACAGAGTGCATTTGTGCACAGAGGAATCATCCATTTAGATTTTGCCACTGAATTCAGCAAGTCTAGGATTTCATCATGTAAATGTGCGTGGGTTGCATGTGAACATGCTCGTGTTACAGCACTGCAGAAGGACACGAAAATGTTCTAAAGTGCCATCTGTTTTCTAGCTATTTTCTCAAGGCTTGTTCTGCCTCTCCTAATTTCCTGAATAACAGCCTCAAAACAGCCAAATAAAAGAAAGTATCTCCTGCAACCAAATAAAAAAGACCATATCTTCATCTACAGGATTCTTCCTGCTACCTGCCTCTGGAAGTGATGTGCAAATCACCATCTTTTTCCCCCTGTTGGAAAAAAGATGCTGCCAGCTCTCCTAGTAGTAAAAATCATGACCCACAAATTTTAAAATTATGCTTAAGGTATTTTGATTTACCCAACATTCAAAATTAATTGCAGGTGAGGTAGGTATGGTAATACCCTCAAGCTGACTGTCAGCACTTCAGTTTAATGGGTTAAGTCCAAAATAAATGAATAAATAAATAAATCAATAAGGGATGCCTAGAGTCGTCACAATTCAATTCAAGTGCTTAGCACAGCCTATTAAAAAAAACCCCAAACCTCAGAACAACACACCCCAAAACCCACAAACACAAAAAAGAAAAACCCTAACAAAAACCCAACTCCAAACCAACCAACCAACAAACCACCACCAGAAAACCCCCCACTAAACCAAACCCGTCAATCAGATCAGAACTGCAATTATCAAGAAAATCACAAGGAGGCAGACAAACACCACAATCAATTAAAGGCAAGAGAAAAAGGAATTAACAAGTATGTTCAGGACATTTCAGAGATTTCTAAAAGAATTGCACTTTGTTGTGCAATGAAAAAATAATTAAAACTAAAAGTCTCCAGACACCTTAGCAAGGAATTGAATGCCACGTGTTTTATGTTTGCAGATTTCTCTTTGAGAAGAACTAAAAGGTATTTGACACTGTAGAGGTCTTCTGCACTGATCAGCATAACCAGTACCTCGACTTTGGATAGTTTTCTGCCTTGTATGAACTCAGTCAGGATTAGCACTGGGCCCGTTTGGTTTGGCACCGACAAGGAAGCAAAAGGAAAGTCAATAGTCTGAGGTGTTTCACAGACTGGGGAAAGATTACAGTGAGGGCCCCAACAAAAGAATACCAGTAAGATTTGCATTTTTCTGGACATTCTCACAATAGTCTTTACACTTTCAGATGCAGAAACGACCTACTTTTTTTTTTTATTTTAGTGAAAATTTAATTATGCCTTTTCTACTCAGGCTTTTTACCTCTTCATGGCTTGGACATCCAATTAATCTCAAGAGCTGATGTACCTGCAAACACAACAGTGGATGGAGTCACAGGCTTGTCACTTCCCTGTCAACCCACTTGTGCAGGTACTGAATAATCACCCTTTGCACCCAAAGAATGGGGCCAAGGCTTTTGCAATGCAGGGGCTGGTGCTCTCAGGGGTTTCCATCCAGTCAGGGCTCTTGGCCTGACCTTGGTTCTTGGCTCTTGGTCCTCTGCTGGTTGGAACCCTGTTGAAGAAATCTCATTACTCGTGCCAGGCATGCCAGGGTTGTCGCAAGGAGTCAACCTCAGCAGGTGTGGGTCTGTGGGAGCTGGTGTCCATGGCCTCATTCTTGCTTCAGGGATGTCCAAGCCCATTACTTTTCAGGACTGGTGAGTGCTGAGGTGCCTGATTCAACCCATAGGAGAAAATAATACACAATGACTATAATACCATTCCACTTCCTCAAATTTATGAGAGAGATGTAGCTTTAATTATAAGCTCTAAGACATATTTTTCGCATAAACTTTGACAAGTAAATATACTGTAATTCTATACTTCAAGTCTCTGGGCTGGGCATAAAAAGACTTTTTTTTTTAATTTCTTCTGTGTGCAGGCTTGCCAGCTATTCAAAGGTAAGAACTGTGAGTATATGTAGATAAAACACCAATAGCAAAAAGTAAAATTGACAATAACTGAGATAAACCAGTCAGAGGGTACCTGTGGTCAAAATTATGAGCAGTTTTTAAGATTAACATGTGCATTATCATAAAAATATATAAAAATAAAGAAAAAAACACAAAAGAACACTGCCACAATGATGAATTGCAATGATGGTAGTTATGAAGTTTATTTAAAGTGAGACTACACTGTGGAGATCATGGACTAAAACTCAGAAATTATCCAAGACGAGCCATAATATGCTTACAATCAAATTATTCCAGTGCCAGAGAACTACTGTTCTTTTAAAAAGCTTTTAAAAGCAATACAATATACTAGCCAGACATAGAGACATTTGTCCCTGGTTGCTTAGCAATCCTAGAATAGAGATGGAAATAAATTCATCAGGCCTTTATTCTGATTAATTCAAAAGGTTATATGCTATTGTCTAGTCATGCTTAAATATATTTAACAATATGGGCTTTTAGAAGGAAACTGTTTTTTTATACTATCCTCTATAAAAAGACTCATTAAAATGTGGCTACCTTGAGGATATTGCTTACAAAAGTCTCTTCTGAATAGCATCAGAAATTAGTAAATAACATTGAGGTACATTTATTGTGTTTAAGGATAGGTTAAATTTCCATAATTTCATTTTTTTTCTCCCTCTTTCCTCTGCAGGATGGTTCTTTCCTTCACTTCCCACAACCCACAACCTTTATGCAATGCTACCTGCATTGCAGGGGAGGGAAAATTAAAACTTGCCAGAGAATGGAAGTACAAAGGGATAAGCACAGAAATGGAGAGGAGTGCAAACCTTCTCTTTCCAAGTGTCCCATGGCAATCCAAAACAGCAAGGAGGAGAAAAGAGGGGACTGTCCTCATCCCAATCTCCTGGAATATTGCTCAAATAGATGCAGCACAATTTTAGTACCAGTCAAGTAGGGACTATTGCTTAACATTTACCTTAAGGTGAAAGACTGCATGGGAACGTTTTTAGGGAGTAGTTGACGTGCTGCTGACTCACATCCTAAAAATAATTCTGTCAATTTGCTCCAAACCCTAAGTTGCACAATCTACCTCTACAGAGATGTAAATTAATTTCCCATACACTGAAACAGATCTTCTAGTCTGACTCTCTTCCAAGAAGTTCTGGACACAGGAGTGAAGGCTTGGCCTCCAATTGTTTCCCCTCCTGGTACAGGAGGAGCTGTAATCCCACCCCTCCCACTCAGCCTGTGCTCTGAGATTCCAGGTTTCCACCACTCCAGATTCCCCCTCCTTCCCTTCACCTCAATACTTATCACAAGCAGTAAGAACTCTGGACTCCAGACCAATGCCACTCCTGCCTTATCCTGGGCTGTATCATGTACATAAGGAAGGCTACATGGACAGAATAGTTAAGAAAATAAAAATACCTTTTTTTCCCCTCTCATATTTGTACAGTTCTACTTCTACAGCCCCAGTCAACTAGATGTCCTTGTCCTCTTTTGAAAAATGCCCTCCTAGATTCATAACCCACAGCGTGGTGAGGTAAAACCCATGAACCGACCAACATTTAAGATTCAAGGTCATTATGTGCATATGTCTATATCTGTTCTATTATTTGTGATGCATCTGGTGAACAGATAGTAATTAACTGTTGTAATTAAAGAACACAGGAAGTAAATAAACATTTTCTAAGAAACCCAAGGTCCCAAGAAATGAGTACACTGCCAACTCTGTCCTGCAGGATCACTGCTTACATTTACCTATTGCTGGAAGAGGGACAATTAATTCACAGAATATTTTTGTTACTAGCACCTCTAACAGAGACTAAGGGGTTATAATAAAAAATCAGTGAGCTGGCAATGTTCAGATAATATTCCTGCAACCAATACTGACTGATTTGATTCACAAGAGTTGTCAGGATTCTCTAAGATACTTCAGAAAACCTGACACTGGTTGGCTGCCTATAGAGTGCTTCGGATTCCTTCTATTTTATGATTCTTAGTTATGCTGGAAACCTTAGTCCATGTGCTTTTAGATAAGATCTAATAGACAAAGCAAACAAAAGTCTCAAGATTTGTTTTCCAGTCTTATATATGAACAGTTCAGGGCAACATCAAAATGATGAAAACAGTCACGATGTCCCAAAGTAAGAGGCAGAGATTTGGAAACTGCCTCCTACCTCCATCCCCTGGTTTTTAAATCAACATAACTACATGCATAACCAAGAAAATTACATTTGGAAAGTATCTAGAGACAGATTGTTTTATCAGATCTTGCTTGAATTAAGACTAGAGGTTATTTTTTTAAAATGAACAGGCCTGATATAAATTTATTTAACTCCATTGGTTTCATTAAAATGCCTTCTAATTTACACTGGGGTAATGAGGGGAGAACAAGAGTGGTATAATTTCAATAATGTTTATACTTAGGCTTAATTTCCTTTAAATAGTACAAAGCATCCTCTCAAAGTTTTCAAAATGATGTCAGTGTGAGTCTGTGGGGCATGATGTTACAAAGCTGGAATGAAATGATGTCACTGCAAATCCATGAAAGCAGCACTGTCAGTAATGAACCAACACCACTAATGCGTTAAAAAATTGTGAAAACAATCCCAATGGAATAAGCAACTTTGAATAAAGCTGAGGTATCACAGATCAGAAATTATTTAGCCAGGACTGCAATCATCAGTCTTGACTATAGATCCAAATACACCTTTATATTTGGCTATAGAGCTAAATGTAGTCAAGTGCCACCATCTGCACGTGACATATTTCAAATCCACTACAGCTCAAGTGGAAGTCTTTGGGCCAAATTCAACCAGAATTTAACTAATACTGGAAATTCCATCCCAGGTACAACAACTGGGGGAGAGTGCAAGTGGCTGGAGAATTTAAAGTAGCATGTTAAGTGGACAAAAGTTACTTCTGATGCAATGTAAAAGCAGGAAATCCATATCTGGTCACTCTCCCAGCTTCTAGAAATAGCCATCCAAATGCACATCAGAGGTGAAGTTTTGCATTGATGAGGGTGGAATAAAAACAAGTTAACATATGATGACGTGGCTGCAAGATATTTCACTACTACCAACTTTTCTTGCTCAACATTTTTCCTTTCTTTCTGGGATCAGATTAGCGCTCACCATCATCTTGATTCACATTTCCAAAGTATTCGAAACTAAAATGGGTTTGCTCTGAAATTATAGTACCGAAGATAAATTAAAGATCTGCATTTCAACTGAGGAAAAGTATGTATTTTACATATTGAAGTTGACTATTTCATTTCATACACATCACTACTTTGTCACAGTCATTATATACCATTTTTGACCTCCTTACCAGCAACCCAAATATAGCCTTACACTACTACTGCATCAATACTGAACATAACTGAACATACAAATTAGAAGTATTTCATTTCTCAGCCACATTAACAAATCTTTCTAATGTTCTAAACTCTATACATATGAATAATTTCAGACTTCTTTTAATTTGGGCTTTTCTGTTAAAATAGTTTAGCACAAAGTGAAACCCAGCATAAATCAGTCTCATCCAGGTTTGATGTGTTAATTTGATTTTTTAATTGCTTGGATACAAGACAGTATTTTACATGTTTTACATGGGCATGGAACTGTCACAATCTACCAGTCTGGTAAATTTGGGCAATAAAACAGAAAATACTGATCTTCTTGTTCTCCTCAGCCCTACTTTGGCAACATATCTGATACTAACGTTGTCTCTAATCCTCACTTTTCCATGGGAAAGATCCAGGAAAAATCCTGGTAATACCATCACTTCTGTTCTGCAGAATTCCAATTTTATCTTTTGAATGCTTTCCACGACAGGTTACTGTACTTTCATGACACTTGTGAAAGGCTGACCAGGTGCCAAGCCCTGAAATCCATTTAAAGTGCCATGAGTGCTACCAAAAGAAAGCCAATTCCTTGGCATGGAAGTTAGAATAAAGAACGGATGGGGTTAAAAGGAGAAGCAGCCAGACTTGAAGAGCACACAGATTTTTCATGTAGTACTGTTTTTCTGTGGGATATTTAATAATTTTAGGACTCTGATAACTCTCTCGACACAGGAATGAATTATTTAAAGTTAGTATTAGTAATTTAGTTTAGTTTTGATAGCTGCCAGCTGTAACCTGACAGCACTTTGATTCAGTCACATGGAAAGCCCCTGTTGTATATATTCCAGTGTGCTGGATCTCTTGGCAGTCATCAGTTTTATATCTTTCTGCAAATACCAGAAGAAAGATCTTTTTAGGTTCTGGCAAAGATCTTGGAATGGGAAAACGTGCTAGTTGCCAAAAAGGCACTGATTACTCTAACAGAGCAGCCCAGAGTTTCTATCCTTTCCCTTTTAATGTATAAACTTGTTTCTGATTTAGAAGCGACTCCTGGCAAAGGTGTTTTCCTCGGTGCTCATTTGTGTGTAGCTGAGCTACACGTTGACTTTGTTGTCTTAGAGAACACAAACCAGTTTTCACTCCCTCAGTAGCACGAATAACTTTTATATCCCTTAGTCCTACATTGGAGGAGACAGAGTACACACGACATGAACAGAAACAGTACTTCTGTTGCATGTGTGCTTTTTAATCATGATTGCCACAGCAGGAATTATGTAAAACTGCTTCACAAAAAATTTAAGAAAAGGAAGAACTACCTTTTAAACAAATCCAATAGGTAAGGATCCTTGNTTTTGGTGGTTTTTTTTTCCTTCACTTTCTCTCTCCTCTTACTTTCACAGAAGAGGCATCTCAACAACTCCATCAGCACATTCAAGAAACCCTGTGTGTCCAAAATAACATCTACTTCATATTCCAAATGCAGTCAGAGCTGACTAGAAGGAACTACTGTTGCAGTTTCTAAAAGCTTAAATTGACTCTCTACATGTCTGTTAAATCAGTTTCCCAACTGTCACTAAGGAGAAAAATTTCTACTGAATCCTTTGCAT
>WEIV01004723.1:10573-22642 GCA_013390005.1 Calyptomena viridis | reverse complement strand
AGCTGCGCGTTCCCGGGGCCGGTGCGTGTGGCGGTCCCGCGTCTGGCGCTTCGTGGGCCCTGTCCCCGTCGAAGTATCGAAGTAGAGCGCTTTGGTGTCTCTCTCCTCTGCTTTCATGACTCGCCTGTCCCCCTCAGCTCCAACTCCGTGGTCTTGCAAGTAGGGCTGTTCCCGTTCACGCTCCGTGGAGAAAGGATAATCTGCCTAAGTGCTGAATGGCTTTCAAAATTCTTAAAGCCAAGTAAACAGCACTTTTAAGACATTTGTCCTCAAATCATTCCTGCAAAATGAAGTAACCAGTTATGCCGGAGTCAAGGGTTGGAAGAAGTTATTTCAGTATCATCAATCTCAAATGTTTAAAAAAAAAATAGAAACACCTACCTACAATGTGTGTTTTCACTGCACACTTGGGACTACTTTTCTGCAAGTAATTAGGTCATGTTCTCCCATTTCTCTGCAGCCAGGCCAGCCAGGCACAAACGCTTTTGTGCCAATGACAACTGGAATTCTGAATATGCTCTTTGCCTCCGGTAGGTGTGAGGATAATAACTTAACTAACTCACAGTCAAATTATAAGAACTAGCAGCACCAACTCGAAAAATTTTACGACACAGTTTTCAGACTTCATATGAACTTCTGGTCCCTGACTCAGAACTCACAGTGCCCCATCCTTGCGGAAGAGCACTGGCAAATAGCACCCTGCAAAATACTTGATATTATACAGAAATGCCTTTTTAGATATTGGCAGCAACAGCTGCCAAAATGAGTCTTACAAAATCTTTAATTTAAGGTATCCTTGAATAATGTTGAACACTTAGACCGTGACTCAGTTTTAAATGCAATCTAATGAAAGATACCAGAAAATCATCGGAATTGTGGATTGGAGGAAGTAGAACAAGGTTACAGTAAAAACTTCATAATCAGCCTTTACTCCTAGACTGTGTGACCTCTTACAAATGAAAATAAAACCTGTCCCGCATACTGAGATTGTTGACCAGAGCGCAAAGAGGACACAGGTCTCTGAACTTTAATATTAGGTTTGTGTGCCGCTGAGTCACTCAACAGGACCAACCTGATCTGGGTGAGATGCGAGGCCACTGTTACACTTGAACTAATTTAGGTCAGGACACAAAACACAAAGTTGACAACACCTTTCTGCACTTATGCTGTAGTTATACCAATTGTAAGAGAAGAGAGATCTACTTAGCATGAAATTCACCAGTATAGAGTTAATTCTTCCATTTTGGAATTTGTCTTAGACAAATTCATACTGCAGAGTGAGTTTGTATTGGAACAGGGCATTGTATCATTGAACCCTGTAATTTTTGATCTGTCAGGCAGCAGGAGTTTTAAATTTGGATTGACTGTATCAAACCATGACTCAAGATACTTTTCCCCTCACAAGTAGTTCTGAGTCAAACAGTTCTTTCCTTTTGCTACCTTCTTCCCATAACCTTCAGCTGCATCAATAATATGACCCAATTCACTGGCCAGGTACATAAAAAGTTTGTGCTGGGTGAAGGATCAGCATGGAGATAGGGCATAAAACTGCCTCTTCTGGCAGCGGGGGCAGTTTATGCCAGTTTAGGCCATTGATGCCCCCAAATTTTGTCTTGGCATCACCTCAGTTCCAGTGTAGCTAATCAAGATTGCACTTCAGTGCTACTGAAGGGAACATTCTCATAGTTTTTCTCAAGCTTCCCTACCTTGTTTTGCATTTGTGGCAATGCGTGTGTTTTTGACCAGTTGTATCAGTGAGATGATCCACATGGTCACATAAACTAAAGATTATGATAGAAATGCTGAACTGTTGCTTCTGGTGTCTGTGATCACAGATTATTAATTAATAATTAATTCTCCATTTTCCCATAATCCTGGAGAGACAAGTATATTGCTACTCCTTACTTAATGTCATGTCCAATTCCTTTCCTTCTAATTTAGGTATTTGTCTGTTGCTTGCCCTTGACATTTCTGAACTATCTACCCTGTTCTTTCCACTGAAACCACCTCTACTAAGATCTCTAACTGTGGATCCCAGTTGCAAAACAACAGTTTTAAACTAGGCCCCTGTTTGAACTTCTACTATTGAAACTTACAAGTGTTGTTCTCTGTTGATTTATATTGTTTGACTGCTTCTGCAATGAATCTAATTCCATGGTCTACTGTTCCTCACCTGCTTTCAAAAAGCTTGAAGGCTTCAAGCGAAAGTCTCTTCTTGAAGGCTTATGCTTTTCCTCTCATCTTTCCTCTTTTGTGCAAATAACTGCAACTTCCATCTGTGCCAAATATTTGAAAATGTATTTTCTTACCTTAACTCAAGAAAGCCCTTAACCAAAACATGTGTCTCACAGCAGTCACTTAACAAATTTCATGTGTGGGGTTTTTTTTAACTGTGATATACCTTTGTCAAGTTTATTAAGTCACTACTTTTATTGTAATTGTAGTGGACTAAGGATATAAGAATAAAATTGCACTGTATGTCTGCTTCAAAAATCAGAAAGTCCTGTTGTTCCTAGCTTCCCTACAGCCTCTTTACCTTTAGGTTTTACACCCTCACTCTTGCTCCACTGCCTGTAGTTATCTGATCGTTCAATAAACTGATTCAACTAAACAACTAAGCTAGCCTTTCTTTGTGTTTGGTTTTCTGCCAGGTTATTGAATTGAATCAACCTAGGGAAAGGTTAAAAGAGTGTCAGAGTTGGCGAAACATCAGGGCAAAAGGGAAGAGAGTGGAAACTCCCATCTGGGCAGCAAAGTAAGCCGTCCTATGTGATTTCAAGAAAGACAATGTTTGTAATAGGAGGCAGATCTTTTATGGTAATAGCTTATATAGCAGCAAAAAAGGAAGCAAGCTGTTCCCAAAACTTGCTGGCTACAGCTGGGGTAGCAGCTACTTTAAAATATTTCCTATTTCTGCAATTCTTGCTTGTTTTTCTGTATCGAAAAAAAATAAAAATTTCCTTCAATCTTGTCATTCTCCATCAGTGTCAGTAACCTTGGTGGTGCTGGTAATGTTTTCCTTGCATTGAGGCGTGTAACCTGAACTTATTTCAATGCACTTTGCTTCCAGATTTCCAAGAAGCATACTTTGTCCTTTTCTGTCATTTCCCTTCATAAAATTTGCCACTAGTACATTCAATTTTGAAAAGTAATTTAAAGTGAGTGTGTTAGTAGCAACTAGGGAAATCATGTAAAAGAACAATTTTTCCTCTCTGCTTTCTAGTCTACTAATTACTAAATTTTTGTATCCAGTGTATTGAGAAGAAGGGTGTGGGACAGGGTAGAAGGCAACTAAATTCTTATCAGTGTTATGTATAAGCAAAAGTAGCTTTGGCAGCACTTCAAATTCTTCATTTGTCCTCAGGTCAGAGAGATAAATAGGAGCTGTTATGTGATTTTGTCTGTCTTGCAATCTTATTATTTTCTTTGCTTACTCCTGTCCTTTTATCATCCCTTATTTTACATCCCTGCACATTTTGCTGGGATATCATCACCTTTGCTGAGTGCTCCCTAATTCTCCTCTCAAGGGACTCCCATGCTGCCACTACCTTCATATCTTATGTGTTTTTTTCTCACTGCCACACAGTCTTTTACCTACCACATTTCATGGATTAGCACATCATCAGTTAGGTTTTGTTTGTTAAAGCAATTGTCAAGGAAGAGGAAGCATTTGGTTGCCCTCAGCTACGTCTGCAAGTACTGTGGTTATTTGATATTCCAAGTACAGGGAGGTGATGATAACTGCTGACACATGCTGGCTTGCTGTTGGTATCCACTAAATCCAACTGGGCAGAGAGTCACCTTTGTACAACAACTACTTCTTACACAGGTGCAGGTTGTGCTATTATCCCTGCCTTTTGTCAGCCAGCTCACTGAATTACCCCAAGCTCTGCTGTGTGGAATACACAGGTACTCCCAGATGCTTGGCTGATGTTTGTCATGTTGGATATTCTCCATTTGTTCTCAGAGATATTCTCTGCAAGCCTCACTCCCCATTTTACTGCAGCCAAGTGTCAGAGATCTTCAGTGTCAGTAGTATAATGGGGAAATAGTTTTTAGCCTCATTTGGGAGTCTAGGGGGAGAAACGTTATTTCCCTTTACCTGATTGTTCCTTTAAGTAGATGTATTTCAAGAATGCTTTGACAGAATACCAAACATTCATTGACTTAGTTTGTATACTTTTATGGAAGACATTTTGGAAATGCTTAAAAGGAGAATGCTTTCCAAACTGTTTCGAGGTCTTTGGATTTGTCTCAATAAATCCCAAATTAAGTGAGAATTAGACAGTGGGATTTTGTATATTAAAACTTGAAATACCACCAGGTGCACTTCTGCAGAAAGAACAGTCAGGCCCTGAGCATTTTCTTTGCCTTGAGTGAAGTAAAAAAAACCATTCTGTGTGGATTCAGCAGATTCATATAGGGACCTCACTCCTCTTCTGTTCTAGTCTATAATTGTAGACAGAACTCTGACTTCGAAACGCAGTTCCATCACTGAATTTTATAAAGCAATGTACACAGCTCAAAAATATGAAAAATACATTGTGCAAATTTCTCTTTAGCCTACAGTTCCATCACCACTTTTTCAATGTTTGGCCTCCAAATAATTGTTTAATATAATTTTGAAACATCTTGGCTCTCTGTATATCTTATGTGAATTTTCATAAAAATAAAGATATAGAAATATATATTTGCATGGAAGAGGAAGAGATAAATATAGTTTTTCTAAAACATAGCATTAAAAATTTTCTAAAATGTGTAACTGTCATTCCGTCTCCTTTTGAAAATATCTGTTAGGCACATTACTCAACATTACAGTACTTACAGGTTTCCAAGCAATAATCTACTAATATAAATGCAAATAGTTTTCCGTCTACTCCTTGTCATACTTTGTTAAATACTTTCATAGTTGTTATAATGTAAGTAGATTTCAAACACTTGGAGTTGTGGGGAAAAATAAGTATGGAACCAAAAGCTTCATGACTAACACAGCAACACTCATGGCTTAAAAGCAGGCAGTGGTATTCCAAGATGGTGGTGATAGTGTCTAGATAGATAAATGTGGATTTGCACTGTTGTGTGAACAATACATATGAAAGAAAAAACTATCTGATGCTTAAACAATTCAGACAGCTCAGAAGTTAATTTTCCTTTACAGGAATACTTTGAAGTATTTCCTTCACTCCTTAATCTTATCACCTTAGATTTTACAGAACATTAACTCTAGAAAAGTCCCGATTTTATTTGCTATGTAATGTCACCTGAAGCAATAAATTCTCTTTTTCTTCGCTGCACAATATCTCAAACTCAGGCAGAAAATTTAGATGTAAAAACAAAAAAGGGTAATGTATTAATAAAAATAAAAAGACTACACTGGCCAGAGGCAAGCAGCAGCTGAGTCCTACACTCACATGGGACTGTACCTCAGACAATATCCCACAGGACTGAGCTGGGCCTGGACAATAGTCAAAATAGTCAAAAATGCAAAAGGAGAGGATCATAAGAAGCTCACTTGGACTCAGAATTGTACTCACTGCTGGTGGAGCAGGAGTTACAGACACACTGATGACAATAAGTAAAAGACTGCCTTTGAAACAGAGGTTGAGATCCTTGCTGTCAAGTAACCAAGATGCATCTACACTCCATACGGTATATAGACACATGGCACAGCCAACACCATGCAGAGAGTAAAAGGAGGGGTAGACACTGATCTCTTCTTTGTGATGACCAGTGGCAGGACTCAAAGGAATGGCTTGAAGTTTTGTCAGGGGACGTTTAGGTTGGATAAGAAAAAAAGATTCTTTACCCACAGGGTGTTTGGGTACTGGAAGTGGTCACAGCCCCAAACCTGACAAGAATTCAAGAAACATTTGGACAACGCTCTCAGGCACATGGTGTGACTGTTGGGGATGGTCCTGTGCAGGGTGAGGAGTTGGACTCGATGATCCTTGTAGGTCCCTTCGAACTCAGCATAGTCTGTGATTCTGTGAGATGCAAAAAAAGCAGTCAGTGCATGGGAGAAGCAATGAGTCTTATCGTGGTACTCCTTTGGAACTCAAACCCATACCTTTCAGCAGGTGGAGCCACAGCAGTAGGTTATAGCATGCCTGTCTGGTTGTAAAGCTCTGTCATTAAGAGAAGTGATTTCTGTGGCACCCTCAATTTCTAAATAAAACCATGGTCTAAACAATCTGCAGTGAGACTTGTACTGATCTTTTCTCCTAGTACATTTTATCTTTAGGATTGCTAATAGTTCTAGTAAGTGATCACAAGGCATAAAAAATGAAGCAATAGGAAGCATAATAATAAATAGCAATTAATACATCATTATAGGTTTGCTTCTCAAGACAGAAAGAAATGTGGAAAACAATGCATTTTGATGTCAACATCAGCAAAATTTCTGGATCCTGGTGTTTGGGTACTTAATCATCCTGACATCTAGGCACTTTCAGGGGAGTTTTGGCAGGGAAACTGTCCAGGGAAAACTTTTTGTTCAATCAGCTCCCACAGACCTGCTAGCTTTTATGTTTGGTTGTTGGGGTTTTTTTTTCAGAACAGTGTGATTTTATCTTGATAAACGCAGCATGGTAAACATATTTCCAATTGTCTTTTGTACTTCCCAGGCAATTGAGATTCAAGTATTTAATTTAGACTTTAAACATCATTAAACAAATGGCAGCCACATACTAAAACATATTTGCAGAGTATTATGGCAATGCAATAGGTCCATATCAATTTCACTGTTATGAATCTATTACATAACTTTTAATCCTTGGTGAATGTTTAATAATCAGTATTCACATAACACACACTAACTGTCCTATTTAATCAAAATTAATTGTGGCTCGGGGAACATTAATCTAAAAGGCTACCTATTTTCCCAGCAGACCTGATCTTTGTTTCATATTTTTCCATTAAAATTAGTGTTAAAGACAAAGTAAATTTGTTTCATTTAGAATATAGTTTCTAGGTGCTCTGAATATCTGTGAATCATGTTCTGCTAAGCTTCTCTGTTAACAGCAATATTAAAGATTCTCTCACATTTTCTTCCAGTGTAATTAGCATTACCTGGAGATAGTAAAATATCACATATTTGTGTAGGAAAAGTAATCCCTATTGGCTGAAGGAACTGACATTCAGCAGTTCAGTAAAATTAGCGAGTCAAAATTTGTCTCTGGGATTTGCGTATTTCTAGTTTATAAAGTGACCAATTCTCATGAAGGGATGTAAGACTGAAAATTTTTGAAATACTCTTCCTCTGTAAATGAATCATGATTACCACAGTGATGGTGTAAAAGTGACTTTATCCCTTGCAGTCCTCTGCACAACAAACACGAGAAGCTGCAATAATGCTGCATGTAATCCTTAATGAAGACTGCACAGCCATAAGCAATAATTGGATGTTGAGTGTTTTGGTATGAGAACGGAGATATTTCTTTGGAGAAAGGTTCAGGATTTCTCAAAATTAATGCCAGAAGAAACTGTTGAATCATATAGCCTAACATATTATAAGAATCTGTAAAGGAAGATAATGCAGGTACCCCCAAAATGCCAGGAAGTGGAAGGATTTAGGAAAAATTTATTTTTCAAAGGTGAGAATGCTGGCTAATGGCTAATGACAGGCATGAAAGAATGCAAAACCTTTTCCTCTCCAAGCCTTCTTAACAGCTTGCCTCCCCCTGCTCGTGGGGGCTCCAAGGCCATCTGTGAAACAGTTATCTTTTCAGGGAGTAAACTGTTCTAAAAGGCTGGAGAGGGAAAGAAATCCAAGCCTAAACCTCCCAGCTACCAAAGGTCTCTTGAACAAAAAGCAAAGAAATCCTTAAATCAGCCTATCTCCTTGTCATCTCTTGCACAAGGTCCACTCATCCCCTACAGACACCATCACTAGTCCATTTTGACCTCAGTAGGTTGTATCTAATTTGAGATCTCTAGAGAGGTATTTCTGAGAACATCCAGAGCTAGAGATTCATAGCTTCTAATAATCTATTTCCACTGACTGTTCACCTTCAGTTTTAAAAATCATTTATGCTATTTTTAAAAGCTAGTATAAGCACTCTGTATCTAATTCACAGGATTGTATCCATATACTGTCATCATTTTACCTCTCAATCTCGCTAAAGCCAAACAATCTCTGTCATACAAAGGTCTTCCCAGCCTTTCTGTGGATCTTCTTTTTATTCTCTCCAGTTCTTCAACATGGCTAAAAAACAGCCACCCAAATTGTTGGTATTCCAAAACTAGTCTCATCAATGCCATATAACTTCTTTGTTGCTACTTACCATTATTTTCAATGAATGTGTTTTGATTTTCTGCCACTACACATTGAGAATCAGTGTTCAGGAGCCCACTGTCAGTTGTTTTATAGGTCTACCTTGAGTTCTTTGTCCTGTCTAGACACCACAACCACATATGCCTGTGACATATACAGTGACACATATACAGTGACAATATGAAAATGCCTGTACATTTTTAAATACAAACAGTACAACAGGCTGCTCCGTATACTCTATGCTAGTTTTGCATGAAAGACTCCATGTTTCTAATATCAAACTTTTGATTATGGTCTACTGATAGACCCCATACATTGATTCTATAATATCAACTAACATCCAAACCACAAGCACAGCTGAGCAGAGTTCTAGCTCCTTTTCCCAAAACTGTTCCACTGAAACATGCAATTTTCAAATGAGAATCATAGTATAATTTGGATTAGAAGGGACCCCTTTACATCACCTGGTTGAGTTCCAACTCTGAGCAGGGCCAACTTCTCTGTTAGATCATGTTGCTCTGGGACTTCTCTAATTCTGTACAAGATGTTTTCAAAGTTTTGTGCAAGTTGCCATGCTACAGTCCTGAGGGATTGGTATATTATCCTGTACTCATTATCAATCACTGTCATATAGCATTATTTATTCTCAGAATTTAAAGGAAATTGTTGGATAGTACCAAAAGTGAGTATCTCAGAGACACACTAGAAACATCTCAGTGTAGGGAATCTTTAAATATATTATTAATTTAAATAGAATTAATTAATGTATAATTAAATAAATAAATTATAAATTTATTTGCTGCAGTGTATCCAAAGAAGGACAACTAAGCAGCTGGAGTACAAATCTGATGAGATGCTGCTGAGAGAGCTGGGGTTGTTTATCCTGGAGAAAAGGAGGCTCAAGGAGGGGACCTTATTACCCTATGGAACTACCTTAAAGGAGGTTGTAGATGGGGGAGGATTGTTGTTTTCTTCCAGGTGACAAGAGATAGGATAAGAAGAAACATCCCCAAGTTACACCAGGAGAGGTTTAGATTGGATATTAGCAAAATTTATTCACTGGTGATCAGGCATTGGAATGGGCTGCATAGAAAAGTGATTGGATCACAGTCCCTGGAAGTTTTCAAAAAGCATGTACATACGGAACTTAGGGACATGATTTGGTGATGGACCTGGCACTGTTAGGTTAATGGTTGTACTCGATGATCTTAGAGATCTTTTCCAACCTAAATGATTCTAGAATTCCATGATTTATTGAAGGCTTAACCTGGAGAACGTGTATCCTTTTCAACCAGAATGCAATTTGGTTTGGTGTTGTAGCACTTACAGAAATCATATCTGTAAAGTTACCTCAGTCATTTAAACTGTATGTCAAGAAAGAATAAGCTCAAATATATTTAAAAGACATACTTTAAATCCCTTCAGGTATTAATTTATAATTTTCCCCCGTTGATCAGTTCAATCCTGTGTTGACTTCGGTTATACTTTTCCAGATTAAAAGTTCACGCAGGTCATGCTTTGAATACTGGCATGACAGTAATACTGTTTCTGTTCTCTGAATTTCATTCAGCTTTACAAGACATATTAAATTGAACATCTCTGAGTAAGAGAAATGCTTAGCAGACTGTCCTTGAAGTCTCATGCTGAAGCTAATTGAGCACTGAAAAAAGGAAGTATCCTTTATAGATGCTTTATGGCATTCTCCATGCCCACAAGAGACAAAATCAAATATGTTATTTTTACAAGACTTCCAAATATCTGTCTACTCTTTTATATGGGTCTGAATCATGGATCATCTACCGCTATCATCTACAACTTCTCAAACGTTTCCATCAGCGCTGCCTCCATACAATCCTACACATCCACTGGACTGACTATGTGACTAATGTTACCGTCCTCAAACAGACAGAGGTCACCAGTATTGAGGCCATGCTGTTGAGAACACAACTGTGCTGGGCAGGGCACGTTTCCAGGATGGAGGATCACTGCCTCCCTGAGATTGTGCTCTATGGTGAACTCGTCACTGGCTGCTGCAATAGTGGTGCCCCAAAGAGGAGATACAAGGACTCCCTGAAACAGCACCTCAGTCTTGGCCATATTGACCACCATCAGTGGCCCACTTTGGCCTCAAATCGGGAATCATGGAGACACGCCATCTATAATGCTACTGCCTCCTTTGAAAACTCATGTAGAATTAGCCTTGAGGAGAAAAGACATCGCAGAAAGAACCGCACCTCATCAATACCACCCAAGGAGGTTTTAGCTGTGCCTTTTGTACCCGGACTTGTCTATTCCACATCAGCCTTTTTAGCCATCAGTGCGTTTGTAGCAAGCGTGGGTAGAGCCCTTCCCATATCTTTGTTCACGAAGCTTAGCCATGAAATATCTAGTATTCTACTATATTTTCTCTGCTGCTTTGCAGACCTGTTGTTTGTCTAGTGGTTCATATTTCACAGCAACTTGCAGCTGGGCCATATTCTCATAAGTTTGCAATCCCATGTTGTAGTTTTTATTCCACTCTATTGCATTGCATGCCAGATGTGTCAACTATCTACCTGTCTCACTATCTACTGTGTCACATCAGGTGAGCAGTCAAAAGATTGGTGTTTGTATGCACGTCCCTGAAGTGTAGGTTAGCACTGGCTGCATTTACATTTGTCGTATAGAATCTTATTAGATTTTGGGTCTATATTTGCTGTAGAGATAAAACAGTGTTATGAGAGGACTCTTCCACAGCTCTCTCTAGGGTCTTGATCATCCAGTGGTCTCTCTCCCATGAAAATTGAAAATTGAAGGAGCTGATGGCAGTCATTGGGATGAAAGAGTGTGAGCCTCATACTCTTGCTCTGTCTGAGAAAATAGGGAGTGTTTAAAAATAGTTAAATTGTACTAGTTAAAGAAATCATATAAATAGATTTACTATCCTTTATATTGTTTAGGAGTTCATGGCATGAGTTTAAGGCTAAGATCCAAAATGATGATGAGATTTAAGTAATAAAGATCCCTGTGCCTTAGGTCTCAGCTACCAGATATTTTATATTTCTATGCACTTTTCAAGTAGTGTCCAGTTTCTTTGTCTTAATAAAACTCTTTTTTTTTCAAATCTCCTTGTGCTGGTTTTAGCTGGTGTAAAATTAATTTTCTTCATAGTAGCTAGCATGGGGCTATGTTTTGCATTTTTGTTGGAAAGGGTATTGATAACACAGGGATGTTTTAGCAAGTGCTGAGCAGTGCTTACATAGAGTCAAGGCCTTTTCTTCTTTTCACCTCACCCCATTAGCAAGGAGGCTGGGGGTACATGAGGAGTTGGGAGGGGACACAGCCAGGACAGCTGACCACAAGTGACCCAAGGGATATTCCATACCATAGGGCATCATGATCAGTATATAAAACAGGGAGAAGGAGGGAGGCACAGTTGGAGTGATAGTGCTTGTCTTTGCCAAGTAACCATTATGTGTGATGGAACCCTGCTCTCAGGGAGATGTCTGAACACCTAGGTGCCCATGGCAAGTGGTAAATAAATTCCTTGCTGTTGGAGTCCAGGGTGAAAATGAAATCTAATCAGGTATTATATCCGTGCCTTATAATCCTATCAATTGCCTTAAGCAATGTGGCGATTCCGCCCATAAAGCAACCTAGGGAGAACATATGGGAGACTCTAGCTAATGCGTCAGGCTTGGATACCATCTGTCTGACTCATTCAAAACCAAAGAAGCCTTTTTCAACATGTCTAGTAGGTTTGCCAGTGGACAATTGGCCAATTCCAAACAGCATTCTTCAAAAATATATGCAGCTCA
>WEIV01004722.1:4217-27261 GCA_013390005.1 Calyptomena viridis | reverse complement strand
GTAATGAGGGAGCTGAAGAAAGATCTTGCCAAGTTACTTCCAATCATTTACCACTGGAGAAATCCCAGTGGACTGGAAATTAGCAAATGTAATGTCCATCTGCAAGAAGAGTGGGAAGGAAGATCTGGAGAACTACAGGCCTGTTCGCCTGGCCTTGGTNCTGCAAGAAGAGTGGGAAGGAAGATCTGGAGAACTACAGGCCTGTTCGCCTGGCCTTGGTGCCAGGGGAGGTCATAGAGCAGATCACCCTGAGTGCCATCACACAGCACGTGCAGGACAACCTGGGGATCAAGCCTAAGCAACAGGGATTTAAAAAAGGCAGATCCTGGTCAACCTGCATGATCTCCTTCTATGACCAAGTGACCTGTCTAGTAAATGGGGGAAAGGTTGTGGATGTTGTCCTTTCTAGACTTCAGTAAAATGCTTGGCACTGTCTCCCACAGCATTCTCCTGAAGAAACTGGCAGCTCATGGCTTGCATGGGTGCACTTTTTGCTGGGTTTAAAACTTGCTGGATGACCAGGCCCAGAGAGAGGTGGTGAATGGAGCTAAATCCAGTTGGCAGCTGGTCACAAGTGGTGCTCCCCAGGGCTCAGTATTGGGGCCAGTTCTGTCTAACATTTTCATCATTGATTTGTACAAGAGGATTTGGAAAGGCTTGGGGAATAGTGACTTGAGAGGGGCTCAGCAGAAAAGGACCTAGGAGTGCTGGTTGACAGCCAGCTGGATACGAACCAGCAGTGTGACCAAGAAGACCAGTGGCATCTTGGCTTCTACCAAGAATCCAGCAGGATCGTGGAAGTGATCATCCCCCTGTACTCGGGACTGGTGAGGCCACACCTTGAGTACTGTGACCAGTTTTGGGCCCCTCCCTTCAAAACGGACCTTTGAGGTGCTGGAGTGTGTCCAGAGAAAGGCCATGGAGCTGGTGAAAGGTCTGGAGAACAAGTCTTACAAGGAGTGTCTGAGGGAGCTGGAGTTGTTTATTCTGGAGAAAATGAGGCCCAGGGGAGACTTTACCGCTTTGTACAACTACCTGAAAGGAGTGTGTAGAGAGGCAGAGGTCATTCTCTTCTGCTATGTCTCAAGCAAAAGCACAAGAGGAAAAGGCCTTTAGTTGTGCTTGGGGAGGCTCAGATTAGGCATTAGAAAAAAATTTTTCGTTGAAAGAGTCGTTAGGTGTTGCAATAAGTTGCCAGGAGGCACCTTTTCTAAAAGTGGTCAATAGGCATCTGGATGTGGCACTTGGAGATATGGTTTAGGGGTGTTTATGGTAGTGCTGGGTTGACAGTTGGACTGGGTGATTTGAAGGTCTATTCCAACCTTGATGATTCTGTGACACACCCTGTAAACCTCTTAGCATCAGAACCTCTGTATGTTGCCAGAATCTTTTGGGTCTGAGAGGGCAGAGGCCCCTGCAGCAAGAGTATGACAATTCTCCTTTCTTTCCCCTCCAAGCATTAATTCTTTAGCTCTTTAATTTCTCTTTCTTAATCAATTCTTTTCCTTCCATGCTGTGCAAACTGTGTTTCAGAAGGCTTGATGTGCTGGTAGTTTTCACATTGCTATCCCTTTTTCTACTCCACAAAATTTTGTCTTGTGCTTGTCTATAAAATAAATATGCACTTGTTGGTGAAGAAAAGGCACGGAAAATAATTAGATACTGAAACTTGGGCTCTAAAATGCTTCTTATAAACAGGTTGGCTGGAGAGGTAGTATCCTCAGCCACTTACAGCATGGGGGCTTAAAGAAATGGGGGCTGAGCCACACCTGCAGGTGGCCACTCACGTGGACATCTTCTGAGTCCCTGCTGTTATGGGTCAGGCATGTGGGACTCACTATTCAGTTTCACTCAAAAATAAAAAAGTTGAGAGGGCAGCTCTTTCCCAACCAACTCAGTTCTAAGGACTCAATTCTTGCAGTTAGCAAAATATCAGCAGACCAGGCTCCCTGAGGAAGGGTGCAGGTGGAACATTCAGGGTAGTTCAGCCTGGGCCTGTCCCCAAAGGCAGCTATGGCTGACATGTGTAGGTCATGAAAGGAGAGTCTTGGCAAACGAACTTACCTGCAAAAACCTGGGGAGGAGACGGCTTTTGTCAATGCCGATGAGGATGTGTAGGATCTCCAATACAGATAACAACTGGCAAAGACGCATTACAAGTCCTATGGAGTAAAACGTGTCAGCCAATGAATCTACAAAGTGAAGAGGAAAATTAGAGGGTGTTTATACAGTAAAGAACTGGAGCAAATACTGGATTTGCTCTTGACATATCACCACTGGAGATGATGAGAAATAAAGTTCACACAGTAACAAACTTTTGGGTAGTGGAAGCAAAGCTTCAGTGAGTGGAGGAGGCGGTCCACTCTGTGTGAGTGGCTCTGACACAGAGGCAGGGAGCTGAGAAAAGAATTGAATTCCATATACTTAATGCATGGGCAAACACTGTGCTGGATGTGTTGATTTAGAGATATTGCTTTAGGATATTTCTAAATAGGAGGAAATGTTGAGGAAATGCATAAGGAATGTCTGAACATGAGGAGATGTTCTGTTTCTGTACCCACAGCACTGCCTAAAACAATGCCTAAGACCAGAAAGCAGGCATCTTATATGCCTACAATTGTCCACCACTATAAATAATTCCAAATTTCCAGTCATCAGTTTTCTATTTTTATGCCTTAACCCCAGGCAACAGAAAGAGAAATACATTGTAATGTTTTTGAAGATAGAGAGTCATGTGCAATAACTATGAAGATATTTCCTCCTGGTGGCTTCAGTAAGATTAATGTTAGCCGTAATGTCGTCACATTTAGGTCCATGTCTAAGTCAAATGTTACTAGCATGCCACTGAATATTAAATCTCATTAGCAAAAGAGGCTTCGTACCTGATGTGACAGAGGCAGAATGTAGGTACCAGTAATTTGTTCAGCCTTTTTAATGGAATATTTTTCTAATTGAATTACAGTCCCTATTATTGGACACACCCATATTCAGAATCTTAACTTTATCTCTGATACTTCTGTGTGTCACTGCCTCTTAAAATGCTTAAGGAAAATAGAGAAGGAATCCTACCTTTTCCAAATGTCATGAACCTGATAATCATATTTGTAAATATCCATGAATGTCCACAGAATTGCATTAAGTCATACACAAACTGGTACCTGTTCATGGTAAAGCTGTAGAAGAGAAAATAATAAAGCAAATAGTATGACTTACAACAACATTGTAAGAAATTGGACCCTCTTTGGACACGTTGGTAAATCAAAGAGAAAGAGCTGAAATTGAGAACAGCCCTGCTGAGAAGGACTTGGGGTGCTGGTGGATGAGAAGTTGAATATGACTCGTGAGTGTGCACTTGCCGCTCAGACAGCCAGTTGTGTCCTGGGCTGCATCAAAAGCAGCGTGACCAGGTGGTCAAGGGGGGTGATTCTGTCCCTCTACTCTGCTCTGGTGAGACCCCCACCTGCATCCAGCCCTGGCATCCCCAGCACAGGAAGGACATTGTCCTGTTGGAGCAAATCCAGAGGAGGGCCACCAAGACAATCAGATGGATGGAGCACCTCTCCTGTGAGGAAAGGCTGAGAGAATTGGGACTGTTGGAGAAAAGAAGGCTTCCAGTACCTGGAGGGAGTCTACGAGAAAGATGGAGAAAGACTATTCACAAGTGTATGTCATGACAGGACATAGGGGGATGATTTCAAACTGAAAGAGAGTAGGTTTACATTAGACATTAGGGGTGCTGAGGCACTGGCATTAGGTTGCCCAGACAAGTTGTGGATGCCCCATCCCCGGAATTGTTCAAGACCAGGTTGGTTGGGACCCTGAGCAACCTGATCTAGTGAAAGGTGTCCCTGCCCATGGCAGCAGGATTGGAACTACACAATTTTTAACATCTCTTCCAACCCAAACCATTCTATGATTCTTGAAATGTAAACAGACCAGTGAAAACTGTGTCTCTCAGTGGTCCCAGAAGAGAACTCTGCCTAATGGGTCAAAGGCTTCCTTTGTTGCTATACCTAGAATATGCCCAGAAAAACTTTCTGAGTTTCCACAAATCCTTAGGGTGACCTGTGGCCATAAAGTGAAATTTGTGTCTCCAGAGGAGAAAGTAACTAAACAAAGTTAGTTTGGACTAACTTTGACTTCTGGATTCAAGTTGCATTTAAAAAAATGGGTCTTCTTCTTTTGGAGCAGACTAACTTCCTTAGCTAGTCTAACCTAATTTTCATGGATAATCTCACTTTTTGCAAAACTTCATAGTCTCTGGAGGTACTTAATTTCCCATAAATATATTCTCTCCAGGCCTATTCTGAAGAGAGAGGCTTGCCTGTGCTCCAGCTATAAAAAGGACTACCTATTTTTTTGGAAAATGAATTTGTTAATTTTGTACTAGAAGTTACCTTGTGTGTTTGACTATTAATTTCCTGTCCCAGTAAGTAGTAGTCTTTTTAAGTTGTTCCTTGATCCCATGTGTTCATATGGTAGTCTCAGCCACCAAACTTTATTTCATTTATATCTGTACAATAACAAATGCAGTAAATTTCTGTGTTTAGAAATACCTAAATTTGATAAATGCCTATACTACATTCCCAGCATTGAACCAAGACCATAAATAACAATATGGACTTCTGTAAATTGATTTAGATAAACTTATCTTCTAAATTATTAGACTAAGTCAGTCCCAGGGAGGTCATATAAAATGCCTGTCTTCCTCTCTTCCAGTTATGCAGGATGGCTGGTATTCATCATCACTTCTAGGACCACAAAAAGATTTGTGGGAAAAAGTATCTCCCAAGAGATATCAGTGCCCTTTGATACTATGGAAATAAGACATATAAGGCACCCAAACAAAGGAATGTATTCCATATACCCATATGTATTCATAGTCCCCTTTGGGAAAAATGATGATACAATGGAATTGTACTAAAGTCCAATGAGATCTATAAATATTGACCCCAAATCCCATCTCTTTTATGACACTTTGTTCTATCTTGTGGTAAGAAAAAAAGATGGAAAACTGTACATTACAAAAAGATAGAAAATTAAGAACATTGTTCTGATTTAAGAAACATCCTTATTACTGGATGGGTAGGAATTATTCTAATAGGTATGGAAGTTACAGGAACAGTCATAAAAATCTTGAGGCTTTCTAGTCAGCAGCTCCACCACTCTCTCTGGTCTAAGAGTGTGGGCTTTGCACTGGATGCAAGTTCAGCATATGGTTTCTGTCTCCTGAATTTTTATTTGCCACATTTGTCTGTCATCCTCAGAACTTGTCTTTCAGTGATTTTGTTGTATCTTCCAAACTTTTCTTCCATTGGCTGGCTAGAAAACTGTTGTTTTTACAATTCTTAAGCTCCTTAATCTTGACTAAACAGGGAATAACCAAGAGGACATTTGTAAATGCAGCCTCACATTAGTGTTTTGGCAATGTGGCAGCTGTTGCATGTTAGAACTCATAATCTTGAAAATGAACTGGCCACTACTGAAATGTGGCGTTTATGGAGGGCTCCATATTCCTAGTGCAGTGTAGAGATGTGCTGGCAGGCAATGAGCTGGTGTTACTTGGCAGACAGTGCTGCAAGAAGCACAGCTCCCTCATTTGGTGATAGTCTCCACTGTGTGAAGGAACAGCCCTGATCTGAAAGTGCAGTTTCATACTGCTTTGTTGATCACTGTACAACAGCTACGTAAGACCAAACAGAAGCCTTTGGCAGAAGTGATCTGCAGAGAGTAAAAGGTGATTTCAGTGTAAAAAGAAGCTGAAATCTAACTTTTCTGTAAGGTCCCACAATGGCTAACCCTCTTCACCTAGAGAAACAGAAGCAGTCTGAGGATACCTTATTTCACTGTCTCAACAGGTTTGTGTCACAACACAGAATTCAGCCATCTGCTTCTCTGTAAAAGGTTTCTGGCAGAAGAAATCGGTATTAGTTAAGATTCTGTGCTTCCTTTGTTTCACAGCATCATTACACATTTATTTACCTCACCTTCTGCAGCATCCATGTAGACAAAACACTGACTAGCAATCCCCGAGGTACCTGTTCAGTCCCTGACCCTGTCCTAGACTTGCTGGCTAATATTACAAACCTCACTTTGTCTAATCGGTGCCTGACTTGCTGCTGCATTTCTCCTTTGTAGTGTGATGTGCTTTAAGACTTTCAAGTTGCTTTCATTTTAAGGCATTGGGGAATAACTGCACATTTCAGTACTCTGCCTCCATTGATGACAGAAGAAAGAAACAAACATGGACCTTGCAGGAGACAGACCAGAAGTCTGCACTGGCTATCTGCCATTTTAAGTGTTAGTTTCTTCTTACTGTGGCAGATTTTATGCCACATATATTGAAAAGCTAAGGATGCGCTTATCATACTTAGTATCAACTTTGCTTAGTGGAAAACTTTATCTGCTTTCTCTCTGGTCTCGTAACTTAGAAAGCTAGTTGCAATATAAGAAATAGCAGAACTAGCACACACAGTGACATGGTCTCTTCCCTTTTATTCACCAACAGAGATTTGACCATTTTAGCTTTCAAAGCCTGATATATTTCCTCAAGAAGAAATATCATGTAACTGTTGCATGTTATTATTTTTATTGTGGAGGTCTCCAATGTGTCTTTGTGGTAACTACTATCCGAGGCAAGCATGGAGTGTTTGAAGGGTGGTCAGGACCATGTTCCCCCGTGAGCTAAGGTAACAGCAGAGAAGAGGCACCCAGCTCGGGGCAGCCCTTTGCCCCAGCTGTATTTCCCTTGCAGAGTGGCAGGATGAAGGCCACACTCTCAGGGGGCATCCCACCCAGAGGGTCCCATCCCGGCCTGCATGCACTGAGCACTTCCCTGCCGTCCGGGCTATTGCGCTCCTGCGTGCCGGCGCTGGCTGACCACACATGAGGAACCAGCCCGCACACTGAAACCAGAGAGCGAGGTTCCTTTTTCTTTTTTTCAGCAGTAAAGATCTACTAGAAAAGCCCCTCTGCTGACACCGTTTCCTTTTAACTCATACTGGTCTGATCTTCTATTCCTTCCCATTCCCATCCCTGTGACAAGCTTTGAGTCCTGTAGTTCAGGAAGAAGAGAGCTGCTGAGAATTAATATAGCTGATGTACTTTTCTCCCACAGCACATCCCACCGTTTTTTCCCCTCTTCCTGTTTGCATTTGAGCAGTCTAGGTTACCTGCACTCAAGAGATATTACCTGTTGCAAGGGTCGGATTGTGTCTGCTGCGCCTGAACTTTCTCCTTTTTCCTCTTTGCAGCTGCAATAGCTGTTTGTTACCAGATCACCCCTCCTCTTTCCTCTTCCCCCACCCTGCGACGTCACAGAATGTAGCACTAAGCAGTAACAACAATGCACTTCCCGAGAAAGAAGTTTCTAAACCCAAATGTCTCCATTCCATTTGCCATGCTCCTCACCCAGCCAAGCCCAGCCTAGCTCAACCTAGGCTAAACTAAACTAACCTAATCTAACGTAACAGAAATTGGTTTCTTGTTGTTGTACTAATATGCTAGTCTGTAATTCCACTAACCTTGTTCTTAACCAAGAGCAATCTTTTGAAGGATTACTGCAGAGAATGAAAGCTAAATTAAAAAAAATTTTGTTATGTTTAAATCATCAGCACTATAATGATGCTAACAACACTCTCAAGGTAATGCTGGGAGCACAGCATAAAAGGAGAAATTTACTTCAGATAGAGGAAAACGTTTTCCACTTCTTATCTAGAATGTCTGTTTTTTTCATGCCCCTGGGCACTACTGAGGAAAAATATGTGTTCATCCTAGTTTACTTCTGCCATTTAATGTCTGAGATAAATCAGGTGAAGAAGAACGCCTTAATGTGTTTATAAACTCTCTTCTGCCAATAAATAAGTTTCCCCACAGGCACTCATATTAAAATCACATCCCATCCTACAGTGATATTTCAAATTTAATGCTCTAACTGAAGCAGTCACTGAGGACATCATGAGCACAGAACGTTAGGTGTAAGTACAGAATGTCAGGGCAATAAAAAATGTCTTACTGGGTCTCATCCCTACTGGAAGTGGCAGTACCATCTCATCTCATCTCATCTCTACTCCATGTGGTGTCCTGGAGAGATGAGAAATGTCTCCCTGGCAAGTGGATGATTTCCTGGCAAGCACAGTGGGACACTGTGTTTTCCATGGTTACCTCTCCCACCTGGGACCTTACCACAAGTGTCATGCAGTTATGAATGGCTCTCCTGCCTGTGTGGCAGCTTACTTCCACTGGTCAAGAATCATCATCTTTTTCTAGACTAAAGAATTTATTTCTTTCTCATGAGGAAGTAGTATATCAGTGTTAAATAAAAGGTTAGGCTATTAAACAAACGGCTATTGAAGGGTTAAGATAGGCTCTTGCAAAACAGCCCCACACTGCCTGCCTCTAAAAGGAAAACTGGAGTGACTAATACTGCCAGGAGTGGAGCTCACCACTGTAACAACATCCAAGAGCAGGAAGAATAGTTCTTCTCAAACAGCAGGCAAATACCTAAAAGCAACAAAAGCTCACCTAGCTTTGTGATGTGCAAAACACCTTTTGTGGGCAGCTGCCAAGCTGAAGCTTACACAGATAACAAAGACGTCTGCAAGGGCTTACGAGCTGGATGCCAATTCCTGTCCATGGTGGTGGCCACCCATGGCACAGCCTGGCAGCAGCCTGGAATGGTGCTGCCCACCCTGAAGTATTTTGAGGGCTCTGCTTTGGCAGCAGCTTGGGCCTGTGAAGTGGATGCCCATTGCCTGCTGGAAAAAAAATCTCCTGGAGTGATGGCGTGTGAAAAGAGTGATGTTGTCTTCCAAAAGGAACCTTTGGTGAATTCCAAGCCTGCCCTGTGATGAGGAATGAGGCATGGCAAGGGCAATGATTAGAAAATTAATTCAGAGGAGTACTTCTGACCTGAATGATAATGCTTTTATAAATGCACCCATTTGGGTGGCAATGAGCTGTGAGGGTGGAGCCAAGGTACAGGGCTCATAAATCTATTATTACATAGATACTCACTTTCTTATTTGGGAGATGTAGAATACAATTCAGCCAGCAGCTTGTAGTCAATCTGTCCAATCAGATCTGACCCTAGACATCAGGACAACAAAAATCTCTGAAATACAAGATTGCTTTCTGTGTACAACTTTCAGTTGAAAATGCATGTAAGGTCTCCCTAACTGCAATTTGCAGTGGTGTTTTTATAGTGCGTTGGGTATGACAAAGGAAAATTAATAACAACAGGCAACAGCTTTTGCTAGACTAGGTAGAGGTGGGAATGCTTCCAGGAGGAAGGTTTTTATGCTTACAATATTTAAAAATTTTGTAAGCTATAAAGACATTCAGATGAAAACAAATATTAAATTACACTGTTGAAATACTGGATGTGAGAACAATAGAATAAGTCCTGGGAAAATATCTATTTTCCTTTTTATTTTTAGAAAACAAACTTTCTTCTCCACTCCAGCTGCTTCTTTTGCAGAAAAACTTCTGTCTAGGAACCTTAACCAGCATTAAAAAATTCCTTGTATATTACTTCTGGCATCTATTAAAAAAGCTTCATGACTGTTCAACCCATGTTGAGCATGAGTCTCCTGGATTTCTGAAACCACATGTTTCCCTGCATCATGAGATGGGGAAAATATTCTGTCTAGGCATGGTGCTTGTGTCATCAGGAACCATTGCAAGGGGATGCTTTATGTGAAAAGTTAATGGCAACTGAAAGGTTTCATGTGATATGGAAAGAATTTAATTCTCTTCAGACAGGAAACACCACCACAATAAAACATCTGCACAGCTTTTGTTTCCAAATCCTTGCTATAAAAGCAATATGCAGATGTGTTTTTAAGAAAGGAAACCATGTGTCTCTAAATTAATTTTCAATGTTCCTGTTAATTTTACGTCCTCTTTCCTCCATTATTAGATTTCTTGTCTATGTGAATTCAAGCCTGTGTTGGCCAGCAGATTACACCTTTCTAAGCACTGGTAAATCACAGCTCTGAAACACATGCTTAAATGAGAGAACACACTCCAGTGCTATTCACGTCAGTTAAAATAAAGGAGTAAATCCTGGGCTGCCTGGGGGCATTGGGGATGGTGTGGTGCAGTATTGGCCACACTTGTTTCTTGCTAACAGGCCAAGTACCAGCACAGTGCTGGATGGTGTTCATGTTGTGTGACCAAGACTGCTCATGAGGAAAGGAAGGCTCTGTGGAGGCAGCCAGGGAAGCAAAAAGTTGTCTTCACACTGCAGGCAAGATATGGGGAGAATTTTTTTGTCCATACTCTCAAACCAGGCAAGAGGAAGCAGCTTCACATCTCTCACACCCTGGATAGTTTGTAAATTCAGCAGAGATCCTGGCTTGCAAACAGGTCCTGCCTGTCCGGAGCTGGCTCGCTGGCTAACATCTAAGTCACACCGAAGTTCCCGGCTGCTTTAAGATGAGATGTACAGGGGGAGCAAGCATTGTGCCACAAGGGTCTACCAAACAGATACATGGTTCGCAGGGGGGTTAGCTTTACAATTTTATCAGGTGAAAAATGAAGTTTGGAAAAAGATCTGTTCTAGCCATTGTGAACTTTTCCCAAAAGGTGGAGACCAGAACTGACTATACCTCAGATCCAAAGAGACTTGAAAAACAAGTATATTAATTGCTTAAAGAGACAGCAACATTTTGAAAAATAATTGAAGTCAAATAGGCTTTATTTTTTTTGCTAGAAGAAAAGCTTTCTGTTTTATATAAATATGTCTGTCAAGATATTTCCTTTCTGGGAAAATGAACTGTAACACACAGTATTTCAGCTACATCCATAGGAAGTTGTGTGGGTTCTGGCATACCATGATAAGAAACTAGAGGACTACAGTCAACAGTAAGAGTTATGGTGAGTAGATGTGGTAGTAACTGGTATGCGGGGGGCAGATACAGTATTTGAAATCTCAATATTTAATCTCCTAAATGTGATTTTTAACTTTGAAAATGCATTGCCATACTTTAACAGTTGTTTTTTTAGAAGGGAGTGTTAACTGTGTTTACATTTACATGTCCAAAAGCAGATTAGGTTGTTTGCTTAGAACACTAAATTCCTTATTGCTGAAGGTAACGTGGTTTTAGGATCCTAATTGTAAGCACTTGGGCTTAAAAAGGTTGGTCTTAGAAAATGAACCAACCTTGCAGCCTGTTGTGTAGAGAACTGAGGCAGGACATGAATTTCTCTATGCTCATCTGGTCATCACTTCCCATTGTTTCTTCCTCAGCAACACTGAAATTAAACCAGAGGGTTGCCAGTTCACATGAGCTGGAAATTTCAATTTTAAAGTTGTATAGATAGAAATAGAATTCATTCAGGACACAACTAATGAAGAGCCTGAATGATGTTTGGAAGCAAGGTGGATTGGCAGTGCCTGGCTGCATTGGGGTGGCCTTACAGCAGCACTGCAGCTGCTCTCCAGCTTCCAGGCTGGGCTGTGGCAGTGGCATGGCTGCAATGTTGAGAAGAAAGTTTGTCCTTGTGTTCCCTGTCAGAGTTTGCTCCTCTGGGAACTCCCAGGACTGAAAAAGCCCTTGCACCTTACTGAGGATTTCATGATGTCAGCAGAAGTGTGGGAAATGCTGATACAAATGACTCATGCCAGCCTATATGAGGATAAGTAGGAACATTTTTGGATATTAAAAAGCGCAGTCACCTTATTGGAAAGTATTAGTTTCAATACTACTTGCTTCGTTAACCTTTTTTTGCTTTGCATTAGATTTCTAAAGCAAAATAAATTCATCCTGCCTGAGAACTGACACTTTCTTTTAGGATTTACTCTTGTATCTTTGTCACCCTAATTTCTTTGTCTTCTCTCTGATTGCTCCCTGGAAGGACCTGTGTTCCTCCACAACTGGGATGGGGAAAACAGGTTAGGGCTAACCTTAATGAGGGATAGACTGGATTGGAAGGAGGCAGCAATGAGTGGGCAGTGTCTTTCCATGAGCAGTTCCTGACACCCTCTGCAGCACACACCCCCCGAACCCCTGTGTCAATCCGCCTGCTCCATCATAGCCTCCCCTGCAACTTCCCTAGGGCTGCTCTGAAGGACTTCATACCTGTCCTTCCTAGCAACAGGGACTAATCCTGACAGATTATTTGGAGAGTTGTTTCCACAGGCTTTTGTCCTGTTTTGCATTGGGATTTTTTCTGGTTGGTTTTTTATTGGGTTTTTTCTCCCCTTTGCCCCCAGTTTAGAAATTAAGCCAGAGCTGATGGAACAAGCCAAACCCATTGATGAAGCTGTAGCTGACCTTTAGTACAATTTCCCCCAAAGTGCAACACACTTCAGCACAGCACAGATAAACAGGGTGCTGTGGACTAGCCATGAGAACTGCCACAACTGTCCCTGGACCTGTGCTGCACAGCACTGGTATGTGAATCTTATGGAAAAAGTTATGAAACTTTTCCTATAAGCAGTCCCACCATAGAAAGTTTTTTTTTTTAATCTATGCTAAATTTTTCACAGGGATTTGAGACTTTGCATTCACTATTTTATTAATTTACCATTTGAAAATAACATATGTTAAAAACTATATTTTGCCTCATTTGTTCAACTTCTAGAAAAATAGTAACTGGAAGAAATACCAGAGGGTTTCAATTACCCAGGGGCATAATATACAGCTGACCTGGTGTTATGGTTCTATTTTAAGGAAAACTTTTTCCCTTTTGTTTGCAAGCAGGAGGTGCCGGCGGGAGCGGTGGGAACCGCTGTTGTGGAGCTGGGGGGGCCGCCAGGGCCACTCCGCAGGGCGGCCGTGGAGCCGGGGCCGGGAGCGGTGCGGCAGAGGCCTGGTGCCCCGTGGGGTGCAGCTTGGTGGCTTGCACTGCTGGNCCCCTGCGGGTTCCCAAATCCCAAGGGGGGGAGGAATTAATTCCAGTTTTGCCCTTTCTCATTTCTCTGCCTCCACTCTTTTCCCTTTCTGTGCCCCAGGAAGTCCCTGGGGGAGCCCCAGTCTTCACCAACCCCCCTCACCCTATACATCTGCTTGCAAGCAGAAATTTTGCTTCAGGCCAGCCAGGCCTGTGCTATTGCACCGAGAAGGACTGTTTTGTTGTGTGTTGGCTGTTCGTGTGTTTGTTTGTTTTTTTTACATCGGACACATAATTTAATTTTGGGTGCTTTTATTGTTTAGATAAGGGTGTTTGTTTTCAATACATAATATATATATTTTTATTCTTCTGATTTCTGTTGTAATAAAATCCTTTCTATCCTTATACTCAAAGTCTCGAACAATTTGATATTGGATTCACTTTGATTCGCTTCAACTGTCCCCCTCAAACGCTGACACCTGGTAACACAGTGATGATGAAATACAGATTGCTCCAATATGTTACACTGGCAAGGTGAACAAAGAGGATCTCCTGACTCTTCAGCTTTCTTCTTTTACCCTTAAGAATCCTTGCCTTTCTTTAAAAAGTAAGAATACAACAAAAATATACTGGCTTGCTATTTTCTTTTTCCTTTTTATTTATTGAGTAATTTTGTATGTTCCAGGGTCCCCAACTTTAAATGTGTCTCCTAGACACAGTCTCAATACAAATAATTTCTCTTATCTCATAGCTGCCCCAAAAGTAATTGAAATAAAATGCTGTCACCACCTCTGACATCTTCTTATTTCTTTTAAGAATAGTTAATTTTTCTTTCAATTCCCTTCTGTGACCCCAGTAGCACTTTATTGATAAGGAGCATACTCATAAAGAGCTGAAACACTGTCTTGCCAAAATACATGTACATTTGCCTGCAACTCTTATATTTGTCCGTAATTTCACTTTGCCCTCTAGTGCCCATTCTGTTTTTTTTCTGAACTACAAAGCACCATATTGACTGAAATACGTCAAAACAGATTTTTATTAGTGATGAGACTTTTAAGGACAGTTACAAATTAAACAGAAAGCTTACTGGTATGAAAGTCTCTAAACAAATAGTGGCCCATCAATTAACATATTCCCACTGCAAACAAGTTAGGAAATAAAAATTGAAATCCCCCATGCTATTTCCAAGTCTCTGTAAAAATGAGGCCATTTCACTAACAGTGTGCATTGCAGAAGCCACCCAAAGATGTCAGAACCAGAAGGATAAGTAATCTGAATGTTCTTTTATTGTACAAGTTTGAAGAAGTACAAAAAACAAACAAGCAACAGAAATAAGATTGCAAACAGCTATTTCAAATGCTGTTAGCTAGAAAGTCCAAGAATGTCACATTCTGCTGTGATATTTGTGGCAGGGTGGAAAAATTACTGTAATAATTTACTGTTTCTTTGGTATTTTCTGTTGTTCTGGATCATGGTGAAGTTGCTAGCTGGTTTTATTTCTGGTATTTCATCTTCATACCTGATACCTGTGTCTCCCATTGCTTCTTTAGCTTGCATCAATGAGTGGTAGCAAGGAGAGTATGTACACCCTGCAAAAGAGACCTGTGTTGTAGATATGGTACTTGAGACCTGGTGGTCATTGCCATTGTTCATATGAGTCTATTTTTGATTTAGATGTACCTTTTTATTGTCATCCCTTTGAGTTATACTCTTCTGAATGACTGGAGATCAGGAAAAGCTTTAAAGTGGTTCCTTACATGATGCTTAAACCAACCTCCAGCAATTTTACCCCTCGAGGACTAAAATCATGCTCTCTCTTGGGAGTCACAGATATTCTCTCTCCTCTACTTCTTTATGCCAGACCTAGAAGCCTGTGCCAAATGTACATCAGGGGTGGTCAGGGGTGGCCACAGGCAATATCTTTTGGTTTTTTGTTTGGGTTTTTTTTTAAGTTGCTGGGGATTTCACCAAATTTTTAACAATATTCATTGGATAAGGAGCCTGGATATACCTCTGTTTCTACTAACATACAACAAGTGACTAGGGAAAACACACCAATTGAAATGGAGTTACCCGGGGACAATTTCCCAACGGTAAAATCCAGGCCCAGCTTATTGCAAGCTGTTTTAAAGAATTTGATTATATTGTAATTATTGCTTAAGGCTGTGTGGTTTGGAGGGGAAATGAATTGAAATACCAAGGGTCGTACATTTGTGTGGGTCAATTTATAGGCAAAGAGGCAGACTTTGTGCAGCAATAAAACACATGGATGGTGATATTTGAGATTGCAGCAGCCAGAATGAGTATGCCAATGAGCAAGTAGGGTATGCCACAGGCAGATGTGGCTTTTGGATATTTTTATGTAGAAAAGTTATTTAAAATAACTTTTCAAAGTTTAAGAGAAATGGAAATATTGCAGGAAGGAATAAAAGCCCTGTCCCAAGATAGTTAGAGGAGGCATATATATTACAATTAAAAGTAACACTGTCCAAATGAGAAATTACTACAGAAGGCGTAACTACTGCAAAAAATATCCTATGTAAACAAATCCTTCTAGAATTACTTTACATCATTGAACAAAGCAAATGTTAGAATGACTCAAA
This sequence comes from Calyptomena viridis, assembly GCA_013390005.1. Lineage (NCBI taxonomy): Eukaryota > Metazoa > Chordata > Aves > Passeriformes > Eurylaimidae > Calyptomena > Calyptomena viridis. The sequence continues at coordinate 11,818 of WEIV01004722.1, read as the reverse complement.
TGTAGAAAAACCCAACTAAACAAAAAAACATTCTTGGAAAAGAGGATACAAATTTTGAAAGAAAAATGCATGTTCTTGGCCTAAGTCAGGACCACTTAAATAACCAATATACTACTTTATTTTTGATGCAGTCTCAATCAGTACAATCTAGCAATTCTTGTAAGGTGAGGGATGTATAGTCAATTCACAAATAGATGATTCTCTACATGTAGGTGAAATAGAGATGGCAAGTAGCAACACGTTTTCCCAGCAGAAAACACCATAAGATGTCACTATCTGTCACAGGGTTACAATCTCTTCCTATGGATGAGTAATCTCACTGAAAAGTCTTATAAATTAACCTACAGATAGAGTAGACACCTTGTTTACCAAGGAAAAATATTAGTGAATAATATTGAATAATGCATTACATTTGCAAAAATAAATTTCAGGAGCATAATTATTTAAATACAGTCAAAATGAACTAGAGGCAATGCCACAAGATAGGTCATAGAATGAACAATAAATACTATTTATAATATTTCTTTATAAAAGTTACAAGTTATGTGAGGTTAAAGTCTTTGTACCTTAGCTGTTAAGCTTCCTTGTCACTTTATCAATCATTTGGAGACATCTCCTCATTTCTGCACGGCTGATCTCCCAGGAGCACTGGTTGTGATGTCTGTCTTTAAGAAAACAGTCTATTTTTTGGAAGTACTTTTTCAGTTTCAGCCTGCTGACTTCTTTACTCCAACAGTAGCGGGTGTGCTTTTTGATTACACACGCCTCCAACTGCTCAATTTGCTGATAAAGTCCATTTTGGAACTGATCCAAAGCTGTCCCATCCCAAGCAGCTAGAGTCAGATTTTTGCTAAAGATGTAGAAGATATGTTGGAAGATCTCTTCAATGGCAACTTTGACAATCTCTTTCTGTCTGGGTTGTAGAACCTGTTTAGGAAATCTGAAGGCCATTTTCTCTCTTAGACATTGTTGAGGAAACTTTTTGCCCATTTTGTCCAAAAGTCTCAGGCTGTTTTCAATCACTTTTCTTTGCTGTAAAGGAAGGTGGTTGCACTGATGACTGTAGATGATAGTGGTGCACAATAGTATGAGGCCAATTTGTATCAAGCCCAAAGCATTCATGATAAAGATATGCTCTGATATTCCTCCTTTCCTGTATATAAATTCTGAAAGAGGCTGGGATTCTTTGAAGGCATTCGTAGGCTCCTGTTTCTTCAAAATCTTGAAATTTAATTATTCTGTAGGAGAAGTTTTCTTTCATCATTTTTTGGTTTTTAAGGTTTTCCCCCTTGTGTATGCTTTTGACAACACTTTCGTTTTCTGCTTTATGACTTCATAGTCCTTTTTTTTGCCACTTTCTTTTTTATCTCAGCTGGATATTAGAATGTTATATATATGTTAGATTATCTATTCCCTCTCCCTCAAAAATTCTATAGGAAGTACAAAAAGAATTTGAAATGAGTTACAGAAATACTTATTTTCATAACATTTTAGCCATCCTGTCTCCTTAGCATGATTTATACTTCCAAGATTCAGTTAAGCTTTCTCTACCTATTTTCTTTCAGGGAAANCACTCTAAAATTCAGCCATTTGCTTTGCCTAGCCATATAACAGAGGAGGTTAGGACTAACACAGTACCTTATGAGAGCCGGCTTTTGTTTTGGATTGTATTTTGATGCAAGCTGTGTATTCTGATGCCTCCTGTGAATATATATGTAAAGGGAAAGGCAATGCTCCGTAGGTGATAGTGTCTGGATGAAGAGGTCAGAAAAACAAATTTTTTTCAGTCTGAGACTTGGCTCTGTATTTGTTGAATTGAGAATGAGAAATTTGGTAGAAAATAAACCCCCTTTTTCCAGCTGGTCCTCAGAGATCAGAGGGGCTGGGTGTGGCTGGGCTTAACTCCTGATTAGAACCAATTCAGCACTGTAAGTCTAGTCACATTCAGTAAGACCCCAGATGCCCCAATAGTGTGGGTTACACTATAAATCTGGTCTCATTCATGATCACAGTTACAAATAGTGCAGTTTACCTAGTCAACACAAAGTCCGGTCACCTTCAGTATGAACTTCCAGGAACACAGATTCACCAATAGTGCAGTTTATTGAGGCATCAGGTTACAGATTGCTGTTAAATTTTCAGAGATAACTTCATTAAACCTGCAAAATATAAGCATACAGCACTATGTTCAAGTGTTCCCAGCTGTACTCTGATACAGTCGGAGGTGCAAATCTTGCCAAAGAGGCATCCCTGCTTTGAGGAGGAGAGAGGAGCAAGCCCATCCATTGGTCTGCAAGGTGGGCATATTCCCCCCCTCTGCCAAGAAGGATTTCAAATGCCAATTTATACATTTGGCAGAACTGAAAGTGAGACTGTAGTAATATTCTGTTACTGTCACCATAAATGGTGGGGAGGGTGTGGAGGGTGGGAACAGACACTTTATAAATAAATGAAGGATACACAGGGAGAGATTACAAAGACTGTGGGTCTTGTCCAAAGGTGGAACAGAACACAACAGTGACACCTTAGTATCACTCCCTCTTCCACCTGGCCAATTGCAGTGACAAGGGTTGCTAGAATCCTCTTGACAACCTGTCACCCCATCAGCAGGCCATCATGCCCACAGTAATCCCTTCATGACATATCTCATAGTATATCTCATGGAAATCCCTTCATCAGATATCGCACGGCACATCTCATGGCTGTAGGCCTCATTACTACAGTATTTTTGTTCTGTTGTTGCAGCCATTGCTATATGGTTGGCTTCATTCCCAGTGTGGTAGTCACTCTGAGCAGATTGATACTATCTTAGAGCTTCCTTTATGTTCAGCACATAGGTATTCGGGAGGCTTTACAAAGTCATAAATTAAGCTGAGCACACTTATTCTCATGAGCAAACTCCTTGGATTCCCTGATGTTGTTTAAGCAACCTTGGACTGGATGTACTGTGAGGAGTACTGTGTGAGGAAAATGTATCCCCTAACACCTTGACAGTATGAAATAAAAAAGAGTAACAACATCAGAGTAGGATACAAAATGTGTAACATGGAACCAAATCTTTTCACTTAGTGGGAATGTTTATTACTTTGGAAAAATGGCCTGAAGTGCACTATTGTGTTAGATACAAAATGGCCATGGAGATGTATGACTTTTGCAAAAATTATAATGAAATTATCATGAAATCAATAAAAAATGTATGCACTTCAAGAAAATTGTTACATAATGTTACATATATTTCCATAAATTACACACAAGCATTTTTTCAAAACTGTAATCATTATAAGGGTTTAATTCTTCTGATTTAAACAGGTAAACTTCTTCATATTAATTGCATTTCCCAGAGACATGTGTTCTTTCCTCTTGAAAAATAGTTTTGTCTGTTTCCCTCTCGATGAAGAGCTGAAGATGCCATCCTGGGTTCCTTAGGTTCAGGTGTTTTATTCTCTTTTCTGTGTTACCAGATCAGTTGTCCATGCTTCCTCATGGCACAGTTACACTTCACTTAGTCCACCAGCGTTTGGGGTTTGTTTTGGGGGTTTTTCATTGGTTGGTTGTTTTTTTGGGGTGTTTGGGGTTTTTTTTTAAGAACAACTAATTGTTCTTTCTCAGTCAGCCAATTTCTTGGTTATTGCACTAAGCAAAGCAGGACACAGTCTGCCCTAATCATTTACCCTTATTGCTTCATTCAGAAATAGTTCATTACAAGTAAGGACTGGAAGAAGTAACTGAATGATATGAAGCTGCAGATTTATTTATTTCTCTGCCTGTGGGTAAAGCACAGACCAATCACTCTAAATTAGAAAGAAATGAGGAAATAACTCGACAAAGCACAGGTGTATTTCCAAGATGTAGCAGATTCATCATTCTAGAAAGACTATCTGGTCTTTGATTCCATGCAAAAAAGATTTGACCTTAAAAGACCGTCTAGCTATGTATGCATCCATTACGAAACAATAAATATATACATTATGTCTTTTTAACAGCTTTAAAATGCTGTAATTTNAGATATCAGTTTCTATTCTCCATTAATTCAAAACATACTACTTTTAAGAAGTCTGTGTGCAACAAAGGAGCTGAAATAGGTTTGGCTTGACAGTTTCCTCCCCCACTAGCTTCACACTGCCTGTGTTAAAAGAAAATGTTTTGTCCTTTATGCTTTCCATCACAGCTATAACTTGCCAGTCTTCTCCCTTCTAGAGTCATAGAATGGTTTGGGTTGGAAGGGACCTTTCAAGTCCTATGAGTGGCTGAAGGAGCTGGGGTTTTTTACCCTGGAGAAAAGGAGGCTCAGGAGTGACCTTATCACTCTCTACAACTGCCTGAAAGGAGGCTATAGCCAGGTGAGGGTCAGTCTCTTCTCCCATGCAACCAGTGACAGGATGAGAGGACACGGCCTCAAGCTGCGCCAGGGGAGGTTCAGGCTGTACATCTGGAAGAATTTCTTCACAGAAAGGGTTGTTAAGCATAGGAATGGACTGCTCAGGGAGGTGGTGGAGTCCCTGGAGGTGATCAAGAAACTGGATGTGGCACACATGTGGTTGGCCTTCTGGGCTACCAGGGCACCTACCTGTTGGCTCATGTTCAACTTTTCATCCATAAGAACCCCCAAGTTCTTTTCTAATTAAACTCTAATTAAATTCATCTCCCACACTGTACTCAAGTCTGGGATTGCCCCAGCTCATGTGCAGCACCTTGCAGTAGGACTTACTGAACTGCACAGGGTTCTTGTTGGTCAACCTCTCAGGTTTGTCCAGATCCCTGTGGATGGAATCCTGTCCTTTTGTTGTGTCAAGTGCACCACTCAGCTTCATCTGCAGATTTTCGAGGGTGCACATGATTTCACTGTCTACATAATTTATAAAGATATGGGGGCTTACATTCTGCTTCCCATCCCTCTCTTCTAGCTCAGGGAGCTGGGTACCCTGAGGACAACTGGTCTTGCTATTAAAGACTGAGGCAAAGAAGGCATACAGCCTTTTCTTCATCCCTTGTCACAATATTTCCCACTGCATCCAATAAGGGATGGAGATTGTCCTTTAGCCCTTCTTTTTTGCTGATTTATCTATTGAAACATTTTTCATTGTCTTCAACTGCAGAAACCAAATTAAATTCTAATTGGGCTTTGGTACTTCTGATTTTCTACCTGCAGAACTTCACAACATCCTTGTAGTCCTCCTAAAATGATGTTCAGAACAGTGTGAAACACTGTTCAGAACAGTGTGAACATCAGTGATGTTTCCCAGTTACCTGAACAGCAGGAGATAAGACCATGAACTGAAACAGTTTACTCATGAAACTCAGCAATTCTAGAAGGCTAATACTGTTCAAAATAAAAATAAGGTACACAAGGTTTGTCTAGAATATATCCTTTATTATTTGAAGTCTGTGTCAATTGTAGTAAGTGACTGAATTTCTACATCATTTTTTCTGTTTAAGCACATTCTGGTCTTTTCCAACCACCCAGTCAATTGCACCTTTATTATGTACAGTCAGTATTTATGAAATATTGCATATGCCTCTATGAACTTAGAAAAATAACATGCAAGGAAAATTGTTACCATGAAACTGATAAAAAATAGATAGGTAAAACAGTCAATCCCCTTTTAGTGTGTTATGGCTTTGCACCAAGTATCAGATGTCAAAACAGCTTCAGATGCTTCTTGTTAAAGGCACTTACTTCAAATACACTTTCACATTTAGTTCTATTGCATTAAGAAGTATATCTCTGGGATCATACTTTCATAACACAGCAGAACAGTCCAAAAAGGCAGCATTAATAAAAAGAAAAAGGGGTGTTTTACGTTAAAATATGAATATACCAAGAATTAACACAAACTTTAAGGATTTGGTCCTTATAAAAGAGGCAAAAGCATTCAGGCAATAGTGATTTCTTTTCATAGATGCTGACAAAATAATATCCCCAAAAAATGAACTCCTCCAGTTCCAGTGTATAGATATGTCTGAGCTGAGAAGCGTACCCTCTAACACCACCCCCAATAAAAATATAGATTTTCAAGACTAACTACTGCTCCACTTTGGCTGCGAAGGAAGAAATCTGACAAGAATGCTAGACATGGACATACTAGCAAGCCTACAATTCTGTGTCCCTATATCTGGATGGCTGTCCATAATATCCTTTTTTAGAGTGGTCTGCTAGCTGCCGACGGTACTCCTCCTCCTCCTCTGCATCGCTGCCGTAACTGCAACGGTTCTCTAGGTAAGGTCTAATTGGAGGCTTCTGAGGTTCTGGGGGTCTGGAGCTGACACAGCAAGACAGAGAAAGAAAGAGAGATAATGTTTACTGCCATTATGAGAAGCTGAAAAATAGTTATACTTAATTTTTGCTTTACAGCCATGTACAGCTTAGAAAGGTGCACGGAGCAAATAAAACCCCTCCCAGCCATAAACAACTGCATGGCCCTGGTAAGCCTATCTGGAGAGGCATCTTATTTCCATCAAGCTAGAGGATGTTGCCCTGATTTGATCTACTCAACCTAAATGGAAGAATGCAAAATTTAAAATTATTCAACACCCCTGCAGCTTTACAGCATTTTATTCCCTGAGCAGAGAAGTTTTCAGCCATTGCCTCTACCCCAACTGACATTTCCCTCAATTAGTTTTGCACAGTATTCTTTCTACACCTGCTTCCTCTTTGGCATCCTCAGTCTCCTGTCCCAAAGTCCGAAGACTTCTTATGTGACATTTCTTACATTGGTAGCCTTCTCACTCAAGGCTCTCACTAGGGCTCTTAGCCTTAAAAGTGAGCAGAAATAACCCACGCATTTCCTTTTTATATACTGTGGTGCTACCCACTTGATGTGACATTAAGTGGACATATAAAAATAAAATCTGTCAATAAAAAAAACACAAGCAAAAAGATAAAATCTGTATTTCCTCAGTTTCAAAAGCCAAGATTTTTGCAATCCACAGTCTCTAAAAGCAGTCTCTAAAAGCAAGATTATATTCTCCTTATATATTGCCCCCCAAAGGCCTAAATATTCCCTTCTAAGGCTAATCATTGACATGCCTGTAAAAAGCCAAACAGCATTGATATCTATATGTGAGCAGCCATTTTGCAAATGTGGTTGAATATTAATTTTCATTATTTCTAAACAGTTTTCAAGACTATTTAAAAAAGTATGCTTTTCTGAACTTGCCAAGAAACCCTGAAAATAATGATTTTCTGGTTTTGTATTTTAGATTATTTACTGTGACATCAAAGCATTTGATTCACTAGAAAGAAAAAAAAGTCCCATTTCTATAGGCTATTACTAAGATGCAAGAAAACCTGAAAAGTCCTGAAAAGCAGAAAACAAAATCCAGTGCAGTGTGTTAGTTCTTCCATAGGTGACTGCTCAAGTCACAGAAATGTGTAGTGTGCAGAGTAAGATGGCACAATGATCAACCCATCCAGAACTCATTGAATTTTAATGAAAGACTACTATTTTCATGAGACTTGATGGGCGACCTGAGGCAAGTTTCATCCTTAGTTTCCACAGCCACACTACCCATCTGGAACTGAATAAACATTTATGTAATTATGCATTATTAGAACAGCAATTATTTGTTAGGATGGACTAACAGTCATCCAGTATCTAGCA
>WEIV01004719.1:3007-34146 GCA_013390005.1 Calyptomena viridis | reverse complement strand
AATATGAATTTTGCTTATTTATCTTTCGTAAAAGAAAAATCTTCAGCAAAAATACCTCAGTTTGTGTGGATAAGAGGACATTTTAATACATATCTGTCATCAGACAGAGAAAAAAGGCATTTCTAGAGTATAGACTCGTGGGATACCTGGGATATAATACAACCTGTGCAGTCTTTAATTGGAATCATGGCGTTTTTCCCTCTTCTGAATCAGTTTGGGGGGCTGTATTATTGATGACAATGCTGTAGGATAATGTCTTTGTAGCATTCACAAATAATTGTTTTAAAATTTGCCTCAAGGTGCTACATGACAGAAATTATAATTTCATCCACCAACTTAGAAGTCTTTCTGATAGCAGCTCTATCCACACTGTTCTAATGAAGGTTATACCACCAGAGCCATTATAAATACCTTACTTTTCTACTCCTTACAGTTAATAATTCAGCTTCAGGCTGAAACTTGGCACAAAAGGTCACAGTCCTGAAATAATTATTTTATAATGCCAAACTTGAAATAGGAAACAGTGTGGGACCCAATCCTGAACTCCTAAGTCAAGTTCTGGTTTGTTATGTTTCTTTCCTGCATTTAGGGTTTTTTGGTGGGGGGGGTGGAGAGGTCACACTTGCCATGTTTAGGTAGAAACAAATGTTGTTGAAATCAAGTCTGTCTTGTTTTTTTTTTTAATTAGGATCTCAGTATTTGACTCTATGGACAGGTATTGTATTTATTGCTTAGTTTAGAAAGTTCTCTGAGTACAGTATGCATGTGGATGCTGACTGAAAGTTTGTGTAGTGGGGTAAATTCTCATGGTGCCTTGGAAAATAGTTAATTCCCATTTAAAATACCTTTCTTCTTTTTCCTTTTCCTTGTAATAAGCAGTTCTATTCAGTGCTTAATTCAAAGGTTGATGGCACAGAAGACAACCTGTGGCTTCATGAGGCACCTTGGAAGGAACCAGAAACCCTTGTCAGAGAGTGATAGAAAGCTCAAAGAAGACAAGGCCAGGGAGAAAAGCTAGGTGGATTCTTTAGTTTAGTGTTCAGTGTCATGGGACTTTGGAAGGTTTCTTTGTCAGTTGCTTTTCATGGGTGAATGAACTGGAGGAATTATTTCAAGTTAACATGTTAGTGAGAAGGATTTTTAGAAAAAATGGATAAAACGTAGCAACAAATTATTGGAATGATGGTGTTTGCTCATGAGTTCTAAAGGAGATCAAGTAAGAAAGTGTCAAACTGCAGTACTGTGTTAAATATACTTTAAATTGGTCTTGATATTAGACAAATGGAAGATGAGGCATTGTAATGCAGATCTCTTCAAGGGGATATGTGGAAATAAAGACCAGTAAATCTGATTTTTCCATAATGGGAAAATCGGCTGAAAGTATTAAAAAAAAATGGGGAACACTAGGGACAATTGTTGTGGAATCTCATCCACTCAAGTTATGACAAGCAAAACACAATGGTTTCTCACTTCATAACACCTTCCTTACAGTGTTCAAGACTGTATTCCCATGGAGGACACTTGATCACTCACTTTCCTTCCTTTAGTAGTGGGCAAAACAAAGCACTGAAAGATTTCTCTAAGAAGTTCATAGCAACAACAGAAGCATGGTGCCATTTATCAGACTGTCTGTACTGTGTCATGCTGCCTCTCTAATTATGTCAGCCCTGCAGTCCACGATAGAGCAGGTAAACTCCTGTGCAATAATGCTGGAGCAGTTCCTCACTATGTGTGGTCTCCCAATGAGGGAAGTATTTTATCCACTGGTCATTAATAATAGCAGTGTCCCCTGTCTTAAGACTGTCAGACGAATCGTGTGATTTTTGTCTTTTTTAGTTCCAGCTCCTAAAAGTAAAGCCATTGAATCTTTGATTTTTAAATTTAACCCTTATATGTGATGATACTAATAGAACATTCATTATCAAGATTCAGAAATGAGGCCTTGGTATATTTTTAATCCTCATGGTTAAATCTTTACCAGTGTGTTGAGGAAAAAAAAAAAGATCAGGATTTCTTTTACGAGCACTTGAAGCTGGTGATACTTCAAGCAGGCAAAACACAGAATTTTCTTTACAAAGTCTGTTTTATCAAAATGTCTCTAATGTGATATCAAAACTTCAAAACACTGTTATTGTTCATGGATTTTTTTTCTTTTAGATAATTTTTCTACCTAGAAATGTCAAAAATAATTGTCTTCACATGCTTGGGCCAAATGATTTCAGTTTGCTCTCTTACACCAAAAGCAAACACATCTCCATGGATCAGTTTGAAATTGTTTTTTATCTCCTGAAGGTGCTGCAGTGCCTCGTGGACCCTGTAATCTGAAGCAGATTGTTTCCATGAACCTGGTTAGGCTGCCTTGTCTGCTTCAGTATTTTCACCACAATGACAGCAGTCACAGAAGGGCTTCATCCAACATTGGAACTGCCATAAATGGCAGACACTTGGTGTTGAAGTGTTCTCTGGCAGACAAGGGTTATACTCTGCATGTGAGGTGTTACTCATCCGTCTATGCCTAGAATTTGTGAGTCTGCTTCTGTAGGTCAGGCTGTGAGCACTTCCCAGCAGAGACACAACTCCACTTTATCTGACAGGGAGTGACTGGGGATGGATAGAAGGAGAGGGTGGGAAGGCTGTGTCCCTGTGTTTCTGCAGCTGCATCAAATGCACCATACATGATACTGCTGGCTGCACACTAAAGCGCCCATCATGTGCCATTAAATCTCCACATGCTCATGAAGGTTTTCAGCTCAAACTGGGGTATTTCTTGAGATGGGGGGTGTCAAAAAGCCTCTGCAGTTCCATGAAAACTCTGCTGTTCTTTTTTAAACTGAGCTATGCACTGTTCTTGCTGTGTTGCCACAATTTGCCACCGATGGCAAACATCAGAGGATGTAGAAATAACTGAAACATCCATAAAATTGTGAAGGAGTCTGCTTATGTGTGAGTCACTATTGAAAGGTCCTACTGAGTTTTACCCTTTCATTGGCACTGGTCAGTGAACTCCCATGCCACACAATTTTCCCGTGCAGCTGCAGTTTTGCACAGTCTCAATCTATGTCCACCCCAAATGTGTATGTATCAATTGAATAATAATAAAGTGATTGCTTGTTAAAGGAAAGAAGTACATGCTCAGCTCTGCAGAAAAGGCAGAATGTTCAAATCATTGCATTAATTCTTAGGCCTAATTTGAAATTATATTAGAGAGAAATATGACTTGAAAAACTGCAAAAAACTGGCACGATACTTTAAAAATATACCCTTGAGGGTCTGAATGAAACTTGCAGAAAGCAAATCATTAAAAAATGTGACTGGGAGTGCTTTCTTTGCTCCTGTGATCCATTCTGTGCAAAGACCAGGAGAGAGTTACAATGGCATTTATAAAGGTTAAAGTACTACCCTGCTTTTTTTCTTTTTATCTTTTTTTTTTCCCTGAAGTTGGCACAATGTATTTTCCTGCTTTTACATTTTCAAGTTAGATCTTCTAACATTATTAGAATGAGTGTATTTGTGCAAGTATGTGTTCATGTGTATGTGGTAGAATATGTAGAGAGTACAAAATAGCAATGGATGGAATATGGAATTAAATCTATGGTTCAAATGAAGACTTTGGAATGATAATGGTGACTCTACAAATCACCTGTGAATTTATTCCTCCATAGGTGACACTAATTCCTGTTCTGCAGAGGCTTATTGCTGTGTGTATTCCTCTGTTTATACCTCAAGGAAGTGAAATAATAGTTCACTTATTTTTATTCTGTTAAGATGTCAAAGTTTATCTCAGCAGCTGCTGTTTCACTGAAGCAGTTTCACTTTAAATTAATGCTAATTTCTGATGTCACTGGCATCCTGACAGTGGCTGTGTAATTGGGACATGGAGATTAAAAAGAGGTACTTAGAGTCTAAGTATTTACTATGCAATGTTGTCAGTCCTCCTATTGATCTGCATGTAGCATTGGGATTGCCTTCTCTCCACCCAAAGAGAGTAATAGTGAAAGAACTTTGTGTCTTATGCAAAACTCCACGATGATTATACAAGAAATGGAATGTTCATTCGAAATACCAATGTTTTGTTTTTGTTTCAAATGTCCCTTTTCAATTTTCAAAAAAAATTATTTATTGTAATACTAAGTAAGATTTTGGAACAAATATCTACACATTTTTAGTAGTGATAGGCGTGCTACAGTTTAACATGATTTAACAATATTCCTTAGGATATTTTCTTCCTTAAACAGATAATAGTCTGATAAAAAACCTGAAATCAACAACAGGATTTTTTTTTTACAGTCTATGTAGGCTGCTGCAGTCATGCTTTTGTGCTCAGTCAGAAGTCTTGAGTCTTAGCTGTGATAAGCACTTTCATTTTTTACTTCAAATTTTCCATCAATGAAAATATTTAAGTTCAGAAGGGAATTAGTGCTTACTGATGCTGCAGTGAGTTATTTTTTTTTTTAATTCCGTGCTGAAGAATACATCTCAAAGCAATATACATTGTTTTTGGAAGCAGGGAAAAGACAAGGTGAATACAAACCTGTACTAAATGGTGACTGAGTACAATTTGAGTAAGCTGCACTGGCAACAACACAGAGGGAAAGAGGTGGACTTTTGCCTCCCCCACTGCCCACCCTTTACCAGGTTCCTACCTGAGAATGGAATAGTCACACCAGCCCCAACAATAGCTCATGGACACCTTTGCTATTGCACCAGGAAAGACATACTGCATCTTTGCTCCTACAAATGAAATGATTAAGTCAAATGCTAGAAAGCTTATTACACTTAAGTTTCCAGAAGTAGGAATGAGATGTCTTTTAAATAGCTCTTTTAAGAACTTTGATTGCATGTATGATTTGTTTTCGTGGAGTATGAACACATATTGACACTTTTTCAAAACTTTTGCACCTTTGGTAGTTAAAACATCTGTGGAATTAATTATCTAGAAGAATATTCCGGACACTTCAAAATGTTTCACTCCATGTGGACTAGTGTAAAATAGAACTACTATATGCTAATCATTTCACGTAAGTAGCTATAGAGGCATAAATACTTCAAAAAATTGAACAGGTGTTGATTTCCTTATTGTAGATCTCTTCAAATCAACTGGGCATCACCAGGACAGCCAAATGGCATTACCCTGGGATATGAACTCCTACGTAAAGCATGGCAGAAGTGTACCCCATCAAAGACTCCAAGGAGCGGCAAAAGTAATATAATGTGCATCTCATTAGAATGTAAAAAGCACGAAAATATCTGTGGAGAAGTGTGTTATCATCCAGAGTCGAAGGTACCTGTATATTCTTAAGTTACCTATGTAATGAAAAATAATACTTTTAGGCATAGGTGTGTAATTCAAACCTCTTTAGTTATCAGAGAAAAGGAAGTGGAGGATTCTGCTTCTTTTGATATTTCAAAATCAAGACTCTGATACATATCTTGAAACTTTTTAAACTCAAATATGGATGTTTGAGCTCAGTAGGGGGATAATTGTGTGTGTATGTCAGCTGATGACAACTGATTCTATTGTTTTAAGTCTTTATTGACGTTCTTTTTCCTTTCAGAAGAAATTGTTTGGTTAGCATTTATCAATGTGTTCATTAACACTTGGGCTTGGTACAGCTTTGAAGTGAATCCCCAGATTGTTTTCATTTATTAAATGCTGATTAAGGGTAGAAGTCATTTTAATACTTGAATTAAATACCTTGGACAGGAAGCTAAGCTAGTGTTTTAAAAACCCTTCAGATATGTTCCTGATAGGGACTTCAGGTTCTCAACCAGTATGTGGACCACCTAACTTCAAAAGCATGCATCTGAAGTTTCTTCACTTCAGAAAGCTTTGCTCCCTATGTTCAGTGCTGATGTTCATCTCAAGAATTCAGACTGTATGTGATTCAGAATGAATCTCATAAGCCGCATATAATGGAACTTGGAGGAATGTCACTTCCAACCTCTTGAGTCCACTGACACAATCCCATTGTGACAAATTGCATGGTGGATATATAGAGATCTCTCTATGTATTTTTGCATCCTATTTGGGACAATTGTCACTGAGTTAGGAGGAACTGTTGACTCCCTTGAAGGCAGAGGGGCTCTACAAATTAGACAGATGGGCAAACACCAACCATACGAATTTTAACAAAGACAAGTGCTGGGTTCTGCACCTGTTATGGGCAACCCCAGATGTACATAAAGACTGGGGAATGAGATGCTGGAAAGCAGTGCCATGGAAAGGAACCTGGGGGTCCTACTTTTTGGCAAGTTGGACATGAGTCAGCAATGCCCTGGCAGCCTGAAGATGCTGATCTATTCTATGGTGACCAGCAACAGGACCTGAGGGAATGGCATGAAACTGTCAGGGGAGCTTTAGGCTGGATGTTAGGAAAATGTTTTTCACCCAGAGGGTGGTTGGGCACTGGAGCAGACTCCCCAGCAAAGTGGTCACAGCACCAAGCCTGCCAGAGTTCAAGGAGCATTTAGACAACACTTCAGGCACAATAGTGTGACTCGTGGGTCCTGTGCAGGCTCAGGAGTTGGACCTTGGGTGTCCCTTCCAACTCGGTGTTCTATGATTCAATCAGTTTTGCTCAGGTGTATGCCATAAATGACACACTGAAAACTACTGGTGGAGATGATGCTTTGTCAGCTTAAGCATTCGTTCAGGTATCTCTGAAGCACATGATGATAGTTCATATGGCTCCTTTGGCATAAAGTGATTGCATTAGACCACTTAAAAGCCACAGGAAATTTCTAGGTTTATGCAAAATTTGAAAAATACTAGCAAAACTGTAAAGCTTCTCTCTGTGTGAGAAGTCATTCCTCAAATCCTGCATGGCAAGTAGTGGCTGGGGTTTTTTTCCCCCACTTAAATTCTTCCTTGGCTAAATGTTTAATGATCAGTCTCCAGTAGAGAAAATTTATTTAGATTCAGCTACAAGTGGGTAGCTGTTACATTACAATGATGAGCAACTCTGAATGGGATCTGTTGTGATTTGTCAGATGCATTTTTAAATTATGGCTATTTTCAGGTTAATCTTCATATGAGTTCCTGTTTAGGAGTAGGATCAATAGCATAGCAGGAAGTCTGTAATGGTTTTTATTGACAAATGAGGTAGAAAACTCTTCGTTTGAAAGTAAGATTTAATGTCATGAAATAGTGTCTCTATTTGTCAAAGACATCATCACATGTTCTGTGACTAAAGCAAACAATATGTATTCACAAGATTCCCTGTCAGACAAGACAGTAATTAAGGGAGTGAGTTATTTGAGGGTTTCAAATCAAAATATAAATTATTCCAACCAACACAGCTTTAGGTTTTGAATTCCCTTGAAAGCAATACTATACTAAACATAAGTATTTCTGAAATCTTGCAAGTGAATTATGGGCAGGCTTTTCTTTTAAAAGGTAAAATTATGGTTTTTTCAGGTTTTTGGCATGGTAAACTCAGCATGTGCATGAATTAAATTTGTATTATATTAGTTTTAGAACTTTTCTGCTCCACTTTTATTTTTTCAGCCTTGTACATTTATGTTAACTTTGAGCTTGGAGAGCATTCATTTATTTTTATAGCTTTGCAACTTCCTAATTTTTTCTGATTAATTTTGCTTTACTTTGTTCTAATGGTCTCTCTGTATTCTCAGAAACTCTGGTTACAAGTGGGTGCTATTTGATAAATAATGGATATATAATATCTGACTGGAAGGTCCACAGGAAGGAAACTGAAGCACTCATGCATAAAATGACATGGGGGTAATTTTTGTGGGTGAACTGATTAAAATTCCCCTCCCAATGCTTTGTCTGGTTTCCTGTATGTATCTGCACTAACCATCCAAAATATGTTTAAGAGACATCTACAGAGCTCTTCATACATCCGTGTTCCTTTTAACCTGAAGTCCATGGCAGGGACAGCATTAGACCTTATGTGACAGTCTACTCTCTCTCTTTTATGAAATTCACTGTCAGTCTATGCCAGTGATAATGCTGAAGCCTTTATGCTAGTATTTGTGGTCCTTGGATTTGACAGTCTGCTGGACAAAAGGGAAGAAAAGCAACACTGACCAGCATTACATTTGTTCTAAAGAAAGCCTCCTATCACAGTGCCAGCTGCACTTCATAGAACCATATAATGGTTTGGGCTGGAAGGGACTTTAAAGACAGTCTGGTTCCAACCCCCCCTGCCCTGGACAGACACACCTTCCACTAGATCAGGCTGCTCACAGTCCCATCCAGCCCGGCCTATTCACCACACATCAATTGTACAGCCAAATGTGAAGAGATACTACTGAGAATTAAATGTTAGCATCTTAAATGACGTTCGGATCCTGAATAATAAGCAAATTTTTTGTTCATTTGATGATAGACTGGTCAGAAAAAGCAAGCAGTTGTATATGTATAGTTCTGATGGGCAAGTGGGTTGCTAAGTTCTCGCTTTTGCTCAGGTCATGTATTGCATCTTGTGTACAAGACAAAAAGTGAATGTAATTTCCCTCTTACAATTTTCTTGAATTCATGAGTATAAAGTGCAAGGAAAACTAGGCCTTTTGTACAAAAGTATTTGGATATATGGCTTTAGTTATTTGTTAATCTTTCTGTATGGATTTGTGGGTTACATTTGGCATCATCAACTTGCTATTGTAAGGCACTGCAGAAAAAGAGGGATTAGTTATAGTTCAGCTACATAAGAGATTGCCAAAATATAATCCACTCCATCCATAGAAAGCAAAGTGTTTCAGTAAAAGAAATAGAAGGGTGTATTTTCGGTGGGCAGCAGATTTGGATGCAGAGACTCTTCAGCTGACACAGGCTGAGTTGGGTCCAGCTAAGTAATGCAGCTATGTCAGAAAGACAGTGTGAAACAGCCCGGGTCCAGAGTGCACTGGTATGTGTGTGCTGCATTTGGGATCCAGGTTAGTATCTCTGCTTAGCACTGTGCTGTGCAAATAAACCAACTTGCTCAGAGTTGTCTTGGGAATCTCTAAAAGCAGATGACCTTTTCTCTACAAGGGACATGTGTACATGACCACTCATGGGCTCATGCAGGCCCAATATTAAGCCTAGTGAAGACCAAACATTCCTGCCATCCTAAATAATTTTTGAATCAGATCTGTACTTCTCCTTTCTAGTTATCCAGTTTTCTGCTTCAATATTAGGAATCTTTGTTATTTTAACTAAAGCTAACACATTGGTATGCATGGTATTCTTACCCTCATGTTTAAGCAAACTTTGATGCATTTATTTCTTGAGCACAGAAAGAATTTAGGAAGATTTTTGTGTGTGTATGTTTGTGGAAAAGATGAGAATACACACTGATGTTGAATTTTGTCAACTACCAGGAGGGTCCCTATGTCCTGTGTACCTTTTACAGTAACTAACCTGTGCTGCTTGGATATTCCCAAAATGCCAAAATTGTCAGTCTTTTTCTAGCTGTTTTCAGTAAGATGTGATCCATAACTCTATCCATGTTTGAAGTCTCAAAAGAGGCTTACAAAGCACGTGTTATGAGATCTGCAGAGGTACTTCAATTAAAAAGGGAGTGTGTCTGAGCTTCGCCCATCGGGGAGCATAATCTCAGTATCAATGGGGAAAGCATTCCTGTATAATCCACGTAACTACCAAACTGTTCTTCTGTTGTTACTGGCATCCTGAGGTGAACTCTGAAAATAGTGAGACAGGGAAAGTAAAAATGTAATTAAAATAGTGTTATAAAGGCTAATAATTTCTGTACACTTTGCACCATGAATATGAACATCAACAGTTAAAAGGGTCCTGACTAAAGGTGTTAATGCAGCTTCAGCACTTTTTATTTTCAGTTGCAACAAGCTGTATAAATCTGCAGTTCATGTACTAATCAAATATAACTGACATTACTAGGAAGTAAAGGATTGCCCCTTTTCTCATTGTAATTAACATGCCATTTGTTAAACACAACAGTAGGACTCTTTCAGGACAGGAGGAGGAAAATGGTGGCTTGATAGCTAGTCTCAAAAGTACAGTTTTAAGAAGAGAAGAGCAACACATCTTGATGCTGGAAAAGGGTATTCCATCAATATTTATGTAAAATTTACTATTAATGTTAGCAATGTCATACAAATTCTTTTGACGTTCTTTCAGGCTTAGAGAACCCTAAAAGATTACATTTCTTGTTGTAAGACAGAAAATAAAACTCATTTAAGAAGATAATATATAGTGCTTTGTAACAAAATAACAATAATTTCTGCTCATCGATTTTACTTCTAAGACTGCATCAATGACCAAAAGAGAACAACAGTTTGAAAAGAGAAATGGTTGAGTAAGTATACTTAGCTAAAAAGGATGTCCATATGGATTCAGAGATAATTTAAGTAAAAAAGAATGAGCCTTACTAACTTTAAAATATTCCTTCTCACATGAGAACATGATGGGTCAATCATTACTCTGGTGTTTGCTCCACAGGCAGAAATTTTTAATGAACTCCTGTAGCTAATAGGAATTCCTGAGTGTTTTGTGAATTGCTACTTCACAAAGTGGCTCTGGCAGCAAGCGTTTGACAAGAAGGATAAACATGGCTGCCTAGCACATCTGTTTATTTGAGTAAATCAGTCTTAGCTCAACTGGCATGTGTCCATAAGGCCACATAACATCCTTCAGCAAAGTCTTCTGCAAGCAGAGGGATCAGAGATGACATAATTGTAATTAAAAGAGAGTTGCATAGGTAAGTTTGGAGTATTTTTTAAAATTGTTAAAATATTGTGTGATCCTGCCTGCCAGATTTGATATCTAGTTACTCTGTGTTAGTGTCATGGCTGACTGGGCCTTTCTAAGGTATCATAATAAGCCTTTCTTTGTGCCCAACCCTTCTGAGGGCTTGGGTGGGAGGATAACTGCAGGATTGATTTGTGAGTAACTTGGTCTACTGATATTTTTAAGGGCTGTCATGACAGCTAAGGATGAAAATCTTGTATCTTCTCCATAGATAGTAAAGATCTTTTGGTTACCAAGCACAGGTTGAGCATTCAATCCTTTGTACGAAGGTGAGATCTCTGACTTGCCTAAAACGTTGGTGACCCTGTGTGTGTTCGCTACAAGGCTTCTACTTTCCTGTACATAATAGCACCATCCAGTTGGGACTGTCGCCTTTATATTTAACAGGATGAGATAATAATAACCTTTTGCCACTATAACTTTCAATCCATCTGCTTTTCGTCTTTTTCTATGACATAATTTTAGCATTACTTGAATGCATTTTATCTTATGGATTGATAATGCAGTATCCTTGGGTGAAATATCAATGCAAATAGAAACTATCTCTAGAGGACTGCCAAGAAAGTGTTATTTAACAATTTACAGCTGACTACAGAGGATGTTATGGACCTACATAATAATAGCACCAACTATATCAGTTGGTCATGCCAGTTGAGAGTCTAAATGTCTTTTAGGACTGGACACCTCTTTGGGAACTAACTGTCAATAGGTTATTGAGAAATACTGAGGATCTTAAATAGTTTTTGACAAGGAAAAGTAGCCACTGAAATTGCTGTAACACACCTGATTATTTAGCTGGGGGTTTCTTGGGAGAATTGAGGAGGAAAAGGAGAGACACCAGTGATAATGCAACCTTACAAATAAAGTTCCAAACTGGATGCTATAGAGTTAGTACTAAAATGGCCCTTCCAGTGTTGGTGTCAAATATGCAGAGCAGCTGTTTCTACTGAGGATTCACAAGAGAAGGGGCATTTCTTAGAACTGGAAGCATCACATGGAAAGTAAAATGGCTGCTTGAGCATTTGAGCCTGGATAATGCTAAAGACATGTAACTTTCTTTACCTGACAGATGGAAAGACTATTCAGGTGAAATTTAAGCGGTGTGCATAACAATATGCACACATATATAACAGTACAGGGATGACAAATGAAATTCACAAAAAGAAGAGGAGATATTGGGCCAGACAGATCACAGAGGGAGACACAATCCCCAGGGGCACATAAATTGCAGCAAAGAATGCATGAGGAACATGAATTTGGCCTCCTTTCATGCAGCCGGTTACAGAATTTACTGACTCTGGGGTCTCAATCTCAGGTTGCAATAAAAAGGACAAGACAGAGGGAATTTTTTACAAGTGTCAAGAATTTTTTTTAAATGTGATCTAGTCTGAGGAAAGTGGCTCAATAGACTTGATTTTATATTTTTAAGAATGCTTTTAAATTACTTGAAAATACGAAGAGACCAGGTAAACATCTAGGTTTCTTTGGAGCCAATTGTAAATGAAGAAAAACTCAGCTAGGAGTGCATGCCAGTCATTACAAAATATCCAAAAGCTAGGAAGCAGAGAAGAGATGTAAAGTAGAGTTTTATTTGGCATCTTAACTAATGACCTGGAAGAAACAGTAAGTTAATAAATTCACAAATTGGATTATATTACCAGTGACAAAGTGGACAGCAAAATAGCATAATAGGACCTAGAGAGAAATCCTCAATAGAAAATAAAAAAAAATTCAGCTACATTGGTAATCTAAAACAGATGCTGAATGGGAAAGTTTGCTGGAAAAGCAGAAAACAGTGTAACAATTCAAAGCATATAAGGTTATATAAACCCTAAACATATGATGAGGAAATAGCAGCCCTTTCTGCCCTACCTTATATTAATTTTGGGTTACAAATTTTTGACATATTACAAATTGTAACTTCAGAACCTATCTAACACTCCCAAAGGGTGATTGAGTAAAGGCCATTCCAAAGCCAACAAAACAAAGCATCATCTTTCTGAAGTCAAAGAGAATTAGTTCATAACATGAAGAAAACAGTAATATTTTCGCATGTATATATTTTTGTTAACATTATAATACAACCTAGTAATATATATTTTTGTCAGCTAATAGTTACAGTAACTAGATAAATTAAAGATACTTTAGAGGAACACTTTCTTTCTTTGCTGCTAAGATAACCCGATTTAGAATGTCGTTAAAGTCAATGGTGGAAGTACTCCATGTCAAAAGAAAACAAAGGAGCAACTCTGCTCTAACATCTGTGCGCTACTGCCAACTCCATTTCATGTCTAACTGCAAGAGGCCAATATAAGTTGCACTGACTGTAGGTTCTAAGTCTACCATTTTTACAGTTATTCTATTGACTATCCTCTAAGATTTGCTGTGTATACAGGGTACCACTACATTGACACAGGAGTAAGTGTACAAATAATTATTTGATTGTTGAAGTGTATAATTTTCTTGACAGCATCTAAAAAACTCCACAGTTAAAAGGCCTTTTCAAAATTCACTTCCGTATAAATTTTATTCTGAAAAAAAAATCCTTATATACCTACTGTTCTCTTGAGATCACATTGTCTGAAAAACTGTGACCATAAATAATTCTTCATGTGCTATAGGAAGAAAATTCCACTTATTTTTATGTGAAAGAAAACCCAAGAGCTCATATTGGTAAATACTGTTTTAAGTTGTAAGGGTTTCAGATTACATGTTTCATCATAAATGAATAAATAACTAAATAAACAAGAATTGGGAAGAAAAGAAAGGGATAAGATGATGGTAGATTATATCCAGATATTGTAATCTACTCCACATTGAGAGACTCAAACAGAGCCTGCAAGGCATATGAAGATGATTCATATTAATGGACTATTTTATTAAGGTGCAGTATGGTTGAAGCCAGAGAATAGCAGCATTCTGTCAGATACACAGTAGTTTATTGAAGTCTGATAATGCTGGAGGGCACAGAATTTTAGCCAAGTTACATTTTATTTTACTGCTGTCATATTAGTATCTATAGTAGGAAGTGTTGTATATGTTTTCATATACATTGTTTTGCCAGACAACACATTATATTCTGTTTAACAGATATTGCCTTATTGAGTTTTGTTCTTTGTTGTTTTTTTTTAACTATTTCTAGGTATGTTGTAATGGGCTTCTACACGACAATAAACCTGGCTTCCAATGCTGCGAGGACAAGTACATTCCATTTATTCTTAATTCACCAGGGGTTTGCTGTGGTGGTCAGATACATGCTGTGCAACCTAAATATCAGTGCTGTGGTGGTTATTACACTAGAGTTCTAGTAGGTAAGAGACAACTCCTTTCCACTGCCTGAATGCAAAAAAACAGCAAAGTTGATATACTTGTTAAACTAAGGAGAATGAAATGTAGGATTTATCGAGATTTTTTGATGTCTTAGAGATTTGAGTTCAGTGGGATAAGCAAAGAAAATTGCACTCACTTTGTCTTCTAAACACAGTACACTCTGTTTGTACAAGAAAGGCTTAATTGATGAAACCTGATGATTGGGTCATTTCCCAGAGAACTAATTTATGCCAAACTATACTTAATTGCAGTAAGTGCTGCATGATGGGGAGGGCAGTTCTACTTAATAGGAACACCATCAGGCAATTTAGTGGTGCAGTTTAGTTCTCTGCTTGACTTGACCCCACATGATTTTCCATAACCATTTCTTTTGTTACTGCAATTGTTAGCATTTGGTGTTGATATTGTGGATTAAATCACTTCTACTTGTTTCTACATTGTCTAGTCTTTGTTTGCAGTAATGTTACAGATCAAAGCATACATCCCACATGTATTAACTTTGATGGAAATGTATCCTTTTCTTATTCTCAGAGCTGTTTGGGAAGTTTGCCAGAACTGTGGTTCTGTGTTATTGTCCGGAGTTTGGTTTTCCAGTTTGTTAGTGGGTTGTTGTTGACAGGGAGAGGGGAGGAAAAGAGGGAGGAGAGATCCCTTTCAAGGGGGCAGTGTTCAGAGCATATATCTCTTTGTAGGCAATTGTCAGGTCAGGAGCTAAAATGCTTCCATTACTCATGAGCTGGCACACATTCCCTAGGCTCAGAAATGCTTGGAATTTTGCCAACACATTCAGCACATCCCAAGTTCTGATCTTTTGAAAAGTAATTCATATATATCACAATATTAGAATGCCTTCCATGATGTCATCAGAAAAATGCTATCAGATGAAAGAACCAGAGAAGAGTATTTTGCTGACCTCATTAATCTCAATGTACTGAAATTGAGAGATTATACTGTGACCTCTGGCCCCATCCAGTGGTCTGTGTTAACTAGCTTAATGTTGTTTACATCAAGAAAGAAAAGCACAGTGGAAGAAAACGTCTTAGGTCTGAAAGTAGTTATTCAGTCAGCAGTCCACAAGCATGAAACAGTGAATGCTTGAACATGATTTTAAACAGTTTTTTTCCTAAGTATACTTGCTGTATTATTTTTCTGTACTCTAAAGGGCAGCAACATGAACACTGTTGGTCAGTTTTTTCTTTTTTATTTTTATAAATATGCTAATAACCTCAAGCTAGATGTTAATGTGGGTCATTCTTTGATAAGGATAACAATTAACTGGTAAGACTGCATAGTAGTTTTCAGAGAGAGAACATTTTCAAGCCTAGCTTGGAATAGATCCCATTTTGCGAGGTTAATGAGAAGGTTACTGATTCTTTGTGTCTTATGTCTAATAGTTCTTAAAAAAAAAATAGTTTTATTTCCAATAGATGTGAGCTACATTCTGTATTTTAATACTTTCTCTGTGTAGCAACTAAATGGGATTCCAATCAATGCAGGAAAATATGATGAAGTATCTAGCCAGATTATATCTATTTAACACTAAAAAATTATTTTTTTTTAATTGTTGACTTTATTTGATAAAGTTATTTATACAAGAAACTCTCTAAGAATACATATTTCCCAGATGTTGTTTGGCCAGCTCAATAGCTCAAGATGTGCTGAAGCACACTGGGCTGAAGGCATGAACATTACAAATTAGGAGAGCAGAGTGTCAGTTTCTGAAACAGTAGTGCACAAAGAAGTGCACACATCCATCCCATAACCAAGATGGGAAGCAGAACAAATAATGCTGCAACAACCCAGGCATAAGGGATGTGAGGGGAAAGGAAAACAATGTTCTCCCTCATCTGTTACAATCGCATCAGATGTTTTTTTCTGACTAAAGCTACAATGGGTTTTGAGTTCTCTGTCTGTAATTCCCAACCTTTCATAAAAAACTTGAGATACTGCTTTAAATGAGAAAGCTGAGTTTTGAAAATCAAAACACGTTTCTTTGATTAACAATCAGGAATCAAAATACCTTAATCAATTCTACAACCCATCTTCTATAGCAAAACAAAGCCACTACTCCTTCCAAAAAAAATCCTTGCCACAGAAAACATTGCAACACAGAAAGATAATATAAAAATGTGACTTTTAGAACACTGGATCAGATCAAGTGCAGATACTAGTGAATGAAAATTATTGCCATTTATCGTAATTTTTGTATCCTTTTTAGCAGTATCTATTCTGTTCATAGCACACAGTTTAGCCCAGCCCACCCTACCATTAGTGTTAGTCTCATTGGAAGTCTTGTCCTAAGGTCTTTTCCTGCAAAAGCTGATGCTTTTGCTTAAGTAGCAGCCAAACCTGGCAATTGTGATGGTGGTATTTAATTTTGAAATTTAATCCTTAAATTCTTCGTAAGATGAAGTCCTGATCGACACCGAAAAACCCTTTAAGTATTGGGAAATAGTGCATCAAAACAAATATGGAATGATTTTAAAGAAGAAAAGGAAGTTTTTGTTGAGAATAAGTAGGCTGATGGTTCTATTAAACACAGTGAAAATGATCTCTTTACTGTGTAGCTGTAATTGTGAAAGTTTTCAGCTGTGTAATTCTCATATGTACAGATATTATTCTCATTCCTTTTCTCAGTTTGTCTCTGACATACTTGCACATTGATACCTTACAGAGACTTGGGCCTGAATTAGTGAATGCATGTTTCTTTAGTCATTATTACAAATAAATATAATACTTTCATAGCATTCTAAAGTACTGAGTGATTCCATGCTTTCATGTGGAACATTCTGTACATGAAGCAGTGTAAATCCAGACTTGTTGCTGTTTGATGAAAGCCTCGCAGGAATTTCAAGAGCTATAAATGGATAAAACCTTTAATTGTATTCTTAAATTGACAGGAGAAGTATGCTGCCCTAATGAAGAGGAAAACAGAGTTTCAGTTGGAATTGGTGACTCTTGCTGCCAGGGAATGCCTTACTCCACATCAGGCAATCAAATCTGCTGTGGTGGATCCCTCCATGACAGTTTCAATCAGCAGTGCTGTGGTGGAAGAGTCGTAAGCATGGACTCAGTCTGTTGTGGTGATGAAAAAGAAGGGACAGCATACAGACCTCTCACAGGTATGGAGTCTTCAAGAAAGAATAAGTCTTTCAAGAAAAAAAGGTCATCCTCTTTCTGAATATCTCGTGACATTAACTGTTCAGAAATGACACAGATTTAAAGTGTGTATGCCAATTTGTTAAAATGTTGTTGAAATGTTGCAGTTTAGTCACCTATTCTGCTATACTACAAAATTACGAGCTTTCAGTAACCTTTGTTTTGTCCAAAAGCTGCAGGGGCTGGAGAAACTAGAAAATTCAAAAGGAGTGTATGATCTCTTCTTGTGCAAGTCAGGGAATAGGACCAGTTCCCTTTCAATGACCAGAGCAGAGGTTAGATTGGCCACCTTGTGCCACCATGCATCCCAGTGCAAGGATTTTCCATTTGCTCTGGAAATGTGAAGTGAGTCACTTGGAAATTGAAGATTGCAATGCTGTCTGCTTGGTGGTCTATGTCCCTCGCTTGTGTAATTAACCCCTGGGACTACTCACTGGTTCATCCAGTGTATCCCATTACTCTCTTGCACATGGTAGGAAATTACTCCATCACTCAGAGGTACAGTCTGAACCCTACTTCCAAATAAAACACTCTGACTAGCTGATGAACGAGATGGGAGGTATTATTATGAAACCTATTCAGATATTTTATGTGTTTGGGTTTTTTTTTTCCACAGTTATTAGACAATTATATACCATCAGCCATAGGCTTTCTCAGCCTGACAAAAAGACTTCAGAAACTACTTGTAGTCTCAAAGAGGAGCCTGATTTCAAAACACAGAAATAATGAAGGTTTGTGCCCGGTTCTGCTGGGTTTACAAAGACGAGTGATGGTGTGTGCAGTTGGAGCCTCCAGTTGTACAACTAAGGATCTTAATATATAAGTAGGACTCCAGATCTGAAGGCTGAACTCCTCCTTTCCTGCCAAAATAAGTTCTATCTTCATTTATTTCTTGTGTTCACTGGATCCTTCAGTTGCTGTGGTGTTAGAAACACCCTAGTTCAGTGCTGACTGTCATGACGAGCTAATCAGAAGAACATTGCAATGCTTTCTGCAGTTTCCATACTACCCTTTCTTTCCAGTGGTGACTCATGAACTGTATGCTGTGAACAGCGCCGCTTGTCTGATTTTAGCTCCTTCTCACTGTGATCCTTAATTGTGCTTGATCTACAGCGCCTACGCTGAGCTCACAACACCAGCTTTGAACAAGGCCCTCTTGCATAGCCGCACATTGTGTGGCTGCCACAAGACGGGGCTGGCTCATAACACATGTCTTTATGTACTTTATTACTTAAACTCTTTTATTTGCCTGCAGGAGCCCTTTAACAAAATCACATTGAATTGACTTTCTCACACCAAATCAAATCTCCCCGGTCCCAGTTCAGTTGTCTTTGTCAATATGTATTTTATAAATGGAGTGAATTAACAGATGCTGTTGGAACAGAACTGCTGGGGTAGCGTTTATGTTTTTACTGCTCTCTCTGGGCAGATGAGTTGTGTAGGAGTGTAATACAGGTATCTTGGGATGAAAGTTATGTTCTTCATTTCAGTATATATGTATTCTTAACAGTTTTTTTTCCTTAAATATATGTATTTTAGAAAACCTTTATATCCCTCTTTTTAAAATGTGTTTAGCCTATGGCACTCAATCATGTACACTATTTTTCTCAAGAATGGGTCTGTATGACATATTTTTGGCTATTAAAAAAGAAAACAGTGGCTTTTTTCATCGCTCACAGGTTTTCTGTGAGGACTTTAGGTTGTGAGCCAGCATACAGCTGAACATATACAGGTTTGAAAGATGAATTACTGCCATAGTTGAAAAGAGATCTTATTCTTTTGCATTAAGCATAGAATAGATTGTGGTTTCTTATCATACTGTATACATCATGCTCAATAGGTTTTTGCCTAATTTCTTGGAGTAATTCAGCCTGGCTAAATATATCATGAAAATGCAGGCACAAAAATCTACCTGCTCCCTATCCCAATTATTATAATGATTCTAACAGAAAAAATGCTCTTACATAAAACCATAATTTACTTATCATTGGCAAATGAATAAGTAGAATTTTGCAAGAGTATGGTAATTGGAAAGCTGAGCTCATTGTCTATAACGGGAAACAGTAGCAGGAGTGGCTTTATACAAAAGCTGAATTGCTTCTAAAGCTCTGTTTTGTAGTTGGAAACAAATGCCATAGTTAAAAGTATAATGGCAATTTAAAGTTTTTATTTGGAAGCTTTAGGACCTTGAAAAAAATAATAGAAGAAAAACTTAATCACTAAAACTACAAGCCTTGTGCACAGCCTTATTTTGTTGCATGACTAGTTCAAAATCAGTGTGTTTCTGCTGAATCTAGACCAAAGTTTGCACTGAATGTTGGTTTATGGGCTGGAATCATAGAACATTTTCATTTGCCATGGTATACTTTTTTCAGAGAGTCTGTCCTGCAAAAGGAGATGTTTTGTCCATCTCACATTACTTTTTTCTTCTTTATTTATTAATTACTATTTTCTTAGGTTTTCTTTTTCACCTCTTGTTGGCCTTATTTAGCGGGGTGACCATAGAGACATCTACTGGCAAAGGCTGGCAGTGGTACCATTGTACATGCACATCCTGAGCCCCACTGCTGCAGTATGTGCAAGTTCTCTGTTTCTGGCTATAAAGGATAATGTCAGCTAAAGCCACGCTTGGATTTTCTCTCCTTTTTTTTTAATGCCACTCTACTGAGATCCCAGACTCACGAAAGATGATGCTTTGTACCATTGTGGTTCCTGATCTGTAATAGTTGCAATACCCATATGTAAGCCAAGGATTTTTGGAGTAGTTTGCAATGTACGCTGGCTCTGTATTCTGTTGATCCTCTATTCTGGCTCCAAAGGCTAAGCCTTTTAATACTCATTTTTCCCTTTTGAAAGCATTGGTTTTGCAGATTTACTAAATTAGTAATTCATCACTCAGCTATGTTTATAATTTTTTTTCAGTTGCTGGGGATGAACATGAAAAAATTGTTGACAGAAATCACTTTTAGCAGGAAGTGTCTTCTCCAGCCCATGGATTTTCTTTTTGCTCTAATGCATTACGTGCCTATAAAACATAAATATATAAAATATGACACACACATTCCAACAGATTTACAAACAAATAGTTTGCATTTTGGTATTTTGCTGAATTCGTCAAGGATTTATAGGAATTTCTGGATCCTTAAGCAATTGAATAAAGTGATTTTTGGAAGGCAAATCAATCCATCAATATTATGTGGTCCTATTTTGTTTTTCTTGAAGCATATTTAAAATTGTACATTTGAGGTGTCAAGGTTCAGGAGTCAAGTGCTACATGTGATAAATTAAGGAAAGGTCAGAGGCTATGCAATGCAGTTTCAGAAGATTGTCTACCTCTGCCTTTGCAGCTCATTCATGCTGAAGTGATGCACTCTGGGAATTACTACCAAACTCTGCTCTGCAACATCTGCTCTCCCTAAGTGAGTTAGTGCACGTCAGACATCTTTATGTCAGAATATTGCAGTGATGGATGCAGTCTTCAGAAAATGCTGCATAAAAATCTGGTGTGCCGTTCTGGCCATTAAGTGAAATTACTATTTAAATTAATGGCGCTGTCACAGTTTATCTGTGCAAAGAATGAACGCTGATTAGGGTATTAAGTAATTAGCAATTTATCACACTGGAACAAGGTTGATAATAATTAAAGAAGTAATGGTTTACCAAAGAAACTAGAAAGGGAGTCACTTCTTGTTATGTGAGTGAAATCTTGGCTGAAAAATTTAATTCAGTTAAACAAAGATGAGGTTTGCAGTGAAAGAATACAGCCTTGTTTGTTTCAATAGAAAAACAGTTCATTATCAAAATTTTAGTTTGCCTGTCAAAAGTCCCTTGGGGCCGCCTGAGCTGCCTATTATTGCTGAATTGAGTCATTTTCTGCATTAATTCTCTGCTTAAAATTGGTAGAATCCTAGGACAATTTGGAAAAAGGGTGTGAACAAGAGGAAATATTTACCTCTTGGAGAGCTGGTGATCACAGCTTGATTCCTGTGAATAGAACCAGCCCTGAAAAACAGGTAAAGTATGCAAGTAGCATCACCATTTTTAGTCATTCCAGTGACTGGAATTAAATGCTCTGAATTCTTTAGCAGAATCATACCTTTAAAGATTAGTTTTCATTATGTATGACTTCCTAAAAATAGATTTGCTGCAATAAATGGCAGTGCAAAAAGTGGCCACTTTTGCGTGTGCTTTAAATGCCTACATATGACAGAAATTGTGTCAAATGCAAACTACTTTGTAGATGTAACAGTATATCACAGCCCCGTTTCTTGTGTGATAGCTTACTAGTTCAATTAGTAGTAATATTTATTTCATTGCCGATTATAGAGAAATTTGTAGCATTTGGTTCATAGTTAAAATTTACCCCTTTCTTTATACGGTGTGGGGTTCAACACTGGCATTTTACAGTTGCAAAACAATTCATGTGAATATATGGAAAATTACACTCATTATTATGAGCTTTTTAAAAAAAATAACATTATTTAAACCATAAGAAAGACAGTGGAATTAATTTTAACAACTTATCAATTCCACTATAGAAATACAAATTATATTTAGATATTAACATCTTAAAAAGTAATTCTCTGTGTTAGATGACTGAAGTTTTTGGCAAGTGACCCATTCTGGTCTCCATACCTAATATGAACCCCCCCTACTTTAAAACATAAAATAAATTATAAATTCTGGAATGCTAAGATGCACTGTTGGAAGACTGCCTGTGGGTTGGGAGGTTGAATGAGACCCGACTAGAAAGCACATGGAGAAACTTTCTCCATTTTTATATTCTACAGGAAATTTTCATGAACAGTCTGTCTCCAGCCTGCTGTATGTTTTACTTTGGTGTGGTATTTCATAGCAAAGTTCTTAAAACAGTTCAGCAGTAGTGAATATTGATCGTAGGGGACCCTGTTTATTCCTCTAATTCTTGGTTGTTTTCAGTAGGCCTGGAAGTCAGGATGCTTACTTCAGTCACCTCACGTTTGAATTTAATCTCACTTTAGCTAAATCTGCATAATTCCAGCTGCTGGTGGTTTTATGCCAGGATACATTGCATTCTGAGCTTTCTCCTTTCTTATCTATCTATTTTTTTATTTACTTACCTTTCATATTCGGATATATTTTTTGTTTGTTCGTTTCAGGAATGTTCTGTTGTGGGCAGGAATACGTGAATAAGTCGGATACCATATGCTGCTCAGGTTCCAGTGGTGAGACCCTAGCACATGTTAGAAAGAATGACCAAGTGCCAGTAAAATGCTGTGAGACTGAACTTATTCCAGAGAGCGAAGAATGCTGTAATGGAGTTGGATATAATCCTTTGAAATATGTTTGCTCTGACAAGATTTCAGCTGGAATGATGATGAAGGTAATTGATAGAAAATCTCTCGGTAGCTCTGATTTGATGATGGGAAGAGAAATACACTGTTCATAACTATTTTTCTAAAATAGGAATATAAAAACTCTTGTGTGCATTATTCATTTTCACATTACATCCATATTAATACCGAATGAGTTCACCATGATTGATGTTATTGCAATGAATTCTAAAGGAATTAATAATGATTAGCTGCCTCTGTGAAGTGTTGCCCAGCACTTCAGATTAGTGCAGTGGCTAAAAGCTGGCATACTAACAAGACTGACATGCATAGCCAGTTTCTGTTCTGTGACCACTGTTTTTGATGATGTTCCTTAAGTGGAAATAAAAATTGAATTGGCCGGTTCTGAAGTATAATAATGCTATAACATTTCAATTTGGGCAGGCAGTAGGACATGATTTCCCAACCTCCACAAAAAAAAAAAAAAAAAAGCAATTGACATTTTCTTGATGGACTTAATCCTGATCCTACACAAAACCAGAGGCAATTTTGGCATATATTTCAGGATAGGTCCATTCACGCCTAATGAATTATATAGTTTATTCTCATTCTGTTTTAATGTCAGAGTAAACTAAACACTGTAAAGGCTAATTTGATCTTTTCCAAGAGTTCCCAGTGACTGTAGGCATCATCATGAGACAATTTTGCTGAACTTTCAAATCTGCAGAGTCTTGCAACTACAGTTGAATTCAACAGAAATCTTCAAGAATTAGCATCTTGATGTTACACGTAAGCTGTAAAAAATTTTGTCAACTGTTACTAACATTTTTGATTAAGAAAACGAACATTTCAAATGATGGAAACCTGATTTATATATATATATATGAAGAATCTTTTTATAAAACAATATTAATATTTATGAGACAGAGAAAATGAGTGAGAAACTAAAAAAGAGTGTTGGATGTTGTGAATTCTACAATATGGAAATCAGAAAGATATTGTGGAATTTACCAGTAAAGTAAAATAGACCCCATCTTGCCATATGCAGGTGTTCCTATATCTTTTTGTTCATCTGCTAAGTTAATACAGAAATATTTCTTACATCTTCTCCTTTTCATGTCAAGGTTTTCATGTCACTGCATTTTCAGACTGAATAATTTTCTCCTACAGAAAATCCAAGTGTTGTGATGAGTCAGCTACAGTTTCTCAATGCATTGTATTAGTAGTTCATGCAAGGGAAAAAAATGGCTGAGAATAGGTAAATGAATTCTGGTAGATAACACTAGGCTAGATCCCTGCCTTAGGTATAATGTATAAACAAAGGAAGTGCTTTGTATTTCACTTACCCACAGTAGAAAAGAGATAGTGCTAGCTTTCTGATATGTATAGATTTACTAACATTAAAAGAACTGATAGTCTGAGACATTCTGAAGCTGCTTTATGTGGGAATTCAATCCATCTATATCCTACATCCTATATTGATACCTATCACAATATAATTTTTGTTTAAGTGCCAAGTTTGGGAAATTAAATTAGCTGAAGTTCATAATCATCTAAGAGGCTAATTTCAATAGGTGAATTGAAGAAGTATTAGCTATAATCTGTTTAATTTTCCTTCTGAAGTTTATAGCTTAATGAGCAGAAATATTTGTTGCAAATATGGCACTACATTTCTTCCTGCAACAATCTATATTTTATGAGAATTATTGCTCTATAGCTTACGGTTTGGAAAAAATATTATTTCATGAATTCTAATGGAGAGTTGTGGCTGTCCAGTGTATATTTTGGTTTCCGTGGATTGTTCTTTATAGGTTAAATCTTGTATCCTCATCAATGTTTGCAGAGGTCCTCTTACTGCAGCAGAACTTCTGTTTAGGAGTGATGTGGCAGAGGACATGATTGATATAGCCCATGGATGGGGTTTTCAGCCTTGAAAGCTGCCAAGGACTTGTACAGAGCCCTCTTCAGTACTTGGCAGGCTGCATGAGGGGCTGGGAATTTGCTACTGACTTGCCACAGGATATTGGCCTTTGGAGGAACAGAATGTTTGAATTCCTGGATGAAAATCCTCTTGTTGATTCTAGACTCTTCTATTTTCAACAAATCCAGCCTTTTGTGCTTCCAGTAGTTAAAATTTGTGATGCTTTCATCCAAGGACCCTAAAAAAAAAAAATCAATCTGTTTCTTTTACAAAGGATTATAAAAGCATTAATGATCAAAGACAGTAGACAGGCCAAAGGCTAAAGGGATCTCCCATATAGTAGGAATATCAACGTCCTCAAGGTGGTGGCCTGATCTTTCATGTTGTAGAAAGACAGAGAAATACTAATGGAAGCATTTGTAAAGAAAGGAAGAAGGGAAGGGAAATATATTTAAATTTGCATGTGTATTCCTTAGGTAAAAGAAGAATGCAAGGCTAATATCCTTTGCCCTTTATCTACGGAGGCAACAGCCCATTGTGGAAAGTGTGACTTTGATCCTGGGGAGAATATCTGTGCGTGGATAAAAGGTTCACAGAGTGGTGCAGAAACAGAGATAGAAGCTGGTGTGTGTCCAGCTGAAGAGGAGACTGTCTACACAGGAAGTCCAACACAGTATTCGTTTACAGGTAAGGAAAAGTGGCTTACCAGATTGGTGATTTGCTAATGTCTTTAATTTGCTCTGGAGAAAAAGATGTCCTGAGTGCTGTCAGGTATTCTAATTAAATACGAAGCAATGCGAAGAAGGATGTGGATCTTTTAGAGCAACTCCAGAAGAGGGCCACAGAGATTGTCAGAGATCTGGAGCACCTCTCCTATGAAGACAGGCTAAGAGATCTGATGTTGTTCATCCTGGAGAAGAGAAAGCTCCAGGGAGATTTTATAACACCTTCCAGTACCTAAAGGGGGCCGACATCAGAGCCGAAGAGGAGCTTTTTACAAGGACAGATAGTGATGAGACAAGGGTGAATGACTTTAAACTGAAAGAGAATAAGTTTAGGTGAGATATTAAGAAGTTCTTTACTGTGGGTGTGGTGAGGCACTAGAACAGGTTGTCCAGAGAAGCCGTGGGTGCCCCATTCCTGTAAGTGTTCAAGGCCAAGTTGGATGGGGTTTTGTGCAACCTGTTCTAGTGGAAGCTGCCCCTGCCCGTGTCAGGAGGGCTGGAACTAGGTGGTCGTTGATTT
This sequence comes from Calyptomena viridis, assembly GCA_013390005.1. Taxonomy (NCBI): domain Eukaryota; kingdom Metazoa; phylum Chordata; class Aves; order Passeriformes; family Eurylaimidae; genus Calyptomena; species Calyptomena viridis. Next base: position 8,447 of record WEIV01004719.1, on the reverse strand, counting down.
CTCTTCCAACCCCAGGCTGTTCTATGATTCTATGAACTGTAGTGAACTAGAATTCTTTTAAGAAGTAATCTGTGAATCAGGATAGAGCCTTCAGGGAAATGAAATGAGTAGCAAAAATAAGGGAGAACATAATGTCTAAACATGATTTCACGAAAGTTGATAGAAATATTGCTGTATCTGAAAATGGCCCTGACTAAAGGAACAACTTCAATCTCTGTCTTTAAACAGAGAAAAATATAGTTATTTTGTATTTTGAAAGACTTAGATGACCCATATGTAATTTTCTTTTTCTAGATGTGAACCTGGAACCTTTTGTTACATATGAGTACAGAGTGGCTGCTTGGAATAGCTATGGAAAAGGTTTCAGTGAAATCAGCAGAGCTGTCACTAAGCAAGATGCGCCACAGGGTGTAAGTCCACCAAAATGGGCCAAAGTAGATAATCGGGACGACATGATACTTCTCAACTGGGAGGAACCACTTCAACCAAATGGTACTGATATATTTTTTAAAAAGTGGATGTTCTCTCATTCCACTGACAGTGTTCCAAAACCACAAAACATATCTTAATTAAACCCTGTCACAGAAATATACATATTCCTAAACTCTGCAAGAAGATTTTGCTCTAGGGTGATATAATTTTTGTTGGAAATAAGAGTCTAACTTCACAGACAACAATTTAGTATGTCTCCAAAGTGCCAAGAATCCTCTTTTGAGAACGGCTGTAAAAATAAGTGCACAAATATGATCAGAAAATGACAATCAACTTAAAAAGTATTTGGGGATTCGGAGGGAGGGGTGGTGATACTCATGTTTCTTTCAGAAAATCTTATTATTTTCCAATAGGGAAGAAACTTGAAAGAGCTCACTTAGTAAAAACTGAGATCTACTGAGATGTTGAGGAATGTAGCTGGTAGTTGACACAAGGCATTTAAGCAGAATGATTGTGTGTTGCTGTGGTCACCTATTATATTTCATTTAATGTTTCCTGAATGCAAAGTAGATTATTATGCCATCACACGGGATTACTCAGCTAACAAAAGGGAAAACTGTCTTTCTGCAATAGGTCTCATTATTCACTATATCATTCTCCGAAATGGAATCGAGCATTTTAGAGGAACAGAAATGAGCTTCACAGACACAAGTGGTATCCAGCCATACCAAGAATATTCATACCAGCTGCAAGCCTGCACTGTTGCTGGTTGTACCGACAGCAGCAAGGTTAGTGAATTGGTCTTTATGGAACTGGTGCCAGAATTTTATCAGCCAGTGTGGTAACATAAAAATGCTTTTGGAAGAGTATAATTTGAAGACATGCTGATTATTGAGCAAGTGAAAAACATTGATAATCTTATTTGAATTCAACTACTGAGAGGTGATTATTTGGAACCCAAGGTTTTATACAAGCGAATGGAGGAAGAAAGTGGTATCTCAGTCTTGGCAAACCTGAAATTGCACTGTAAGAATTGATGTTTGTTAAAAAGAAAGCTGTACATGACAGAATAGAGTAAGGAACATTAAAATACACTTCCTCTAAGCCTGGAAATTAAATTTTTGCTTCTCACTAGGAGGTCTGTAGCCTCTTCCTCATTGGTATTTCTTAGTTCATCTGCTTTAGTTATAGTCTATAAATTCGTTCAACAATCTTCACTCTAGTGGAAGAGTCTCCTTTCACTATGTTATCCTTTGCTGGCTTTCCATGTTTGCATTTGCTTCAGACTTTATTGTCCCTTTGTGTACAAACCTAAGTTTTAAGCAAGCAGAATCTCTTACTTCCCTTTGTCACTGTTTCATTTCCTTTTGTATCATTTTGAATCATGGAGGCCTTTTACCAACATTACTAATTAACCAGCTCTAGTTTTTATTTTGCAAAGTACCTGCCTTATTCATCATTTGCAAAAACTATTTCTTAAGTGACCTGTGTACCACAATATTATCCTTCTCTCTATGAAAATGAACTTCTACAACTACAAGTGCAAGGTCTGTGGGGCAGAGGTGGGGAATAATGACTGTGCTTTGTAATTATGATATCTATGGAATTAAAAAGTGTTTTTTTTAATAAGTGTTTAAATGTTTTTCTTATTCATGAAAATCTCAGCCAGAAGTATAAAATAAGAAATTGATGCAGAGGGATGGAGATAGGTGCATGGTCCTCTGCCTGTGCCCAGAGCTGTGGTTTGGGAGCTATGTAGGCACAGTGCCTGCAGCCATCAACCCGAGATAATAAATCCTGCTTATTTCACTAGCCTGTAATTAAGGAGTTTACTGTTGCAAACACTGAAGTCTGCAAGTAGGGACTGATTCCACCAAATGCACTAGGACAATATATTATAGAGGGCACATTTTATATTTACAGCATAATATAAATACTTTATAGTGGTAATAACAGAAAAAGAAAAGTGATTCTCAAAGAGAAAGCGGTCTGACTCACTTATTAAACCAGTGTAATTTGGAAATGCCTCCTCTGTAGATGATGGTGAAGATGTATCAATAGAAAATTAGCTTTTTCCTTCTTTTATTTTTTTGTAGAAAGAGCTTAACAAATGCAAAGGTATTCTATCTTTCAAAATCTTCCTTAAAAAAGTATGGAGTTGCAAACAACTACAATAGAGTTCAGATTGCATGGGATATATGGAGACTTAGCCCCATGTTTACTGGTGCTTAAAGCATATGAAATCAGGCAGTTAAAATGCAGAGACACTGACAAACCATATGGAAGAGAGTTATCAAGAGTTTTCAAGCAATACAGTTTTTGTTGTTTCACCCTGCGCCATACACTGCTGCTAAAACGTGGTGAACCTTTTGTGATAAATTCTAGACATAGACTTATGTAATGTATTCAAGGTCAGATTTCATTGTGAAAAAGGAGGAAAAAAGTAACTAGTTCTCCAGACCCTTGGTAATGATATGCCAGCCCAAACAACATTTTAAAACAAAAGTGACATTCTCATTGATCATGGTATCTAGTGTACTATTACATTAAATTACTGTTTAATTCATATGTCTTCAGGTAGTTGCAGTCACTGTCCAAGGAGTCCCAGAGAGTGTTCAGCCACCAGACATCAGTGCTCTGAACTCAACAGCATTACATTTAAGCTGGATTGCACCCAAGAAACCAAATGGTATCATCAGAGAGTACCAGATCAGTCAAGTAGGGAAAGGACTTATATACACTGATGCTGCAGGCAGAATGCAGCACACAGTATCAGGTAAGGAGGCAGAGCTCTTTGACAGGCTAATGTCCTGTCCTTAAGATATAAGACAGTATTAATATATTAAAAATGCCACTTGTCAGTAACTTTTAAATCCCCAGTACTGTGCAGTTTGGAATGCTTTATCATGACGTTATGTATCTTAATTTTTTTTTTTTCATTCTCTTTCATTTCTAGCTGTTTGTTAAAATATTAATAGATTTAATTTCAAAATTTTAAAATAAATCTATCCAGCTTGATTGAAGATGCAGTCTTTATGGTGTGCTCAAGGATTCAGATAATCTGTGTAGGCTTGCAATGCTTTCATGCAGATTCAACTCTCTCTTTTAACATCATTCATGTGCAGTAATGCAATTGTGAATGTGTAGCAGTGTAGGAATGAGAAGGATCCAGTATTTTATGTCTAAGATAATAAAAAGGAAAAGACAGAACAAGAAAGATCCTGAATTCTGTTTATAATCTTATATATTGCTTATGGCTGTTTTCTAAATACTTGGTGAAAGAAGCTTTAGTCAAGGGATTTCGGGGGAAGGTTTGACTCAAACCTCAAATGTATTATTTTCACATATTCAATTTTAAGTTACTTTTGAATGTTACACTGAAGCAAAATTATTCTTAGAAATGTTTCTGTTGATCACAGACCAGGAACATAAGCATTATGGAATATCTTTTGTTTCACTCTTTTACCTCAAGTTGCTAATCAAATTTTTTTATCTCACAAATGCATTATTTTTTCCCTTTCTTTTATTTTCCACACGAGTAGGAAATTTCAGGATTTATATGTTATACACAACATATGAGCATATATGGCATCCTCAGCCACCTCTCAAAGCATGAGTCCTGAGTCAGAGTAGAACCCTTAGTGCTTTAAAAAAGTTTGTCTCTGCTGTAGTCACTCACAGAAGAGTAAGATTGCTGCTCCTCTTTATCAGTATCGTGCTCAAGTGTGGAATTCATCAGCAGTATATTACTCCTATCTCCATATTCCGTGCCTCTGGACATGGGATGTTAGCTCGAGTATGTGAGTTTGTGGTACATGTTTCAGAATTGCTGTTTTAAGTTTATACTGCAAAGAACACCTATCAACAAGGAATGATTTATCGAATTCATTGAAAAATACTTCTTGTACTCCCACAAGGCAGTCATACTTCCATTTTAATGCAAACAATACTGGTTTTCTTATCAGTTGGCAGTGAGAGGAAATTAATTTCTGTGAAACAAGGATCTTTTTTTCTTTTGTATGCCTGTTCTGTTAAGCCACTCTCCAATGCTGCCATGTTAAGCCAGGAGTGAAATAAGCGGTCATTCCTGCTGACAGTCATAACCAAGTCTTTTGCTGTTTTCTGCAGGAGCTTGCTTGGGTAATAATATGGAATTCATGAAAGTGATTTAGCAACGTGGATAATTATTGCTCTCTAAATTAAAAGAATATAATAAAACAATCAAATTTTCTTCATACATAATCTCAAATGTTTGAACTGTTTGTCTTATTCCCTGTAGATGTGTTGCGATTTTCCCATCTTCCATTTTTTAAAAAAAAAAACAACTCTGCTTTTCCCTGAGCAACAGTTGAACATTAATGAAGCTGTAGCATTAGTATTTCGTGAGACTTTGAATCTAGGGTCTTGCAAATAACAGACAAGAAGGCAAGCACCTTGCCACTGCACCATTGTCTTGCTGCTTATTTTTAATTACATCAAAGCTTTGGAAACATGATCCCACAAATGCTTTGTGGGAATAGCGGTGAATGTGCTCATCATGTGAAATCCATAAATTGCTTATAATCCTCTCAAGATGTTAAAAAAAGCATTAAGTAATTGAAGACAGGAAGTCCTCAGTTAATTATTTAGAGGTGTTATCAATGCTTTAAGCAAACTGAAGCATTTTCTGCTATCTCACTGAGTTGAATGCCACTGGGACCTAGGGGCAGCAGCCATCATCTTCTCATATTCTCTAATGCAAACAGCACATGGCAGCTTGTCAATAAAAGACCTTTTTATATCATTTATTACTGAACACTTCCACTACCCTGTACAGAACAATTTGGATGACAGTTATGGCATTGTTTCACTTTGTGTTACTACTACTTTACAAATGGGCCTGCNCCTTGCTGGAGCCATACCCACAAATGGAGACAAACAGTATCAGAAGGAATTGATTTAGTTAATAGAACAATGCATTCTTGAAAAACCTGACAGTTTCACAGCCTTTTGGCAAATAACAAATGCT
>WEIV01004718.1:0-18026 GCA_013390005.1 Calyptomena viridis | reverse complement strand
GCACTTAGCACAGCCATATTTTGGTAATTTTGATAAGCCACCTTGTGTCCAAACTGTTAATTAATAATTTATTCTAAATGATAAGGCCTGTAGGTAGAGATCAGGCTTCTAACAGACAAATTTGTACAGTTGGGAAAAGTACGTGAACTTTTCAGATCTGAACAAACATATTGAAATATGACCATTTTGCACCTATCCTCCAGGGTTTAATTAAGATATTTCTTTCAATTATAAAGTTTGAGTATTGCCTTAGACTACTATGGTTACAACAACACCATCACAAATGTTTTGTAATGCATTTTTTATGCAAAGCTTTGTCTTTAAACTCTTAATAGTGATTTCAACCCCCTTAATCTCCTTTTTCTGTATATGCCAGGCTCTATGGGACTGGCAGATTTCATGTGATGGCAGGGGAACGCAGACCAATATCTCAGTTGTCAGTTTGGGAATGTGGAGTGCAGATTTCCTCCTGTGAAATGTTTTCTTCTTTTCTGTATCATGAATCCTGCAGTGGGCTGGCAGATCATGGACTGTAATCACTAAGTGCAACCTCCACAGTGGGGCAAATAAGTAAATGTGGTCCATTTGGGATGGGTCAACAAGAGGGAAGCTAACTGCTAGTTAGCTAGTGAGGAGGTGTATCCTAAATCTTTCAGATTTGTCATATCTCTGAAGAAGAATACTGTAGTCATAAAAGCTCTGGTTCTAATGAAATATTATCTTCACCCAATAAAGTGGTAGGTGAAGTCCTGAGATAAGAGAAAGTGGTCTGAGAAGAGAACATGATGCAGATAAACCCAGAGAGTCATGAACATCAAAAATGTGAACAACTCCCAATAACATTAGATTTTTCAACAGAATTTTCTTTCACAAATTTTCTGTATTAACTGATAAGATCCTAATAATGTTGCTTGGTTACATCCCACTATTAGAAATCTTGTAGATTAAGTGTTAACCACATGTAGGCATTCTTCTATCAGGTTTGAAATGAGGGAGAATGCATCCTGCGCAAGCACCAAATTCCTCTAGGTACTTGTAGTGAGACCAGCACTGAGCCCTTTCAGGACTGAACACACTTCTCGGGGCTGTCTCAGGAACAGGGATTTTGAGAAAAGGGAAGCAAGGACATATCCCTGACACATACAGTTCTTCTCAAAACTTATGTTCAGTGATTTTCAATGACACACATTTTGAGTTCACTTCTTTGTTTGCAAGATTATGTACAAGGTTAATTCAAAAGTAGTTTTCCTTCAAAAGACGCTTACATGTATCTCCCCTGACTTTAATTGCTGCAGAAACAAGTGTTAGATGAGACAGCTGTAGATAGGATAAAAATCAAGTTACCCCCTTCCAAGTCATCAGTAACTGTGTCTTTTTTGTCATTAACTTACAGTTTCCATGACTTCGCACATGGTGTCAGATCCCAAATGCCCTCCACAGTCATTCTATCTTCTGTCTTCTTACTACCAGAGACTACAGTTTTTAAAACCTACTTTCATTTCCATCCATCATATCAATCTATGTACAAATCAACATAAAAATGGAAATGTCACGGTAGCAAAGAGCATTTTTGCAGAGAATCCCTCTTTTAGGAGCTCTAACCTTGAAAACAGTGCTGCAGATGCTCTTACATCACTGCTGTGATTCCAGCAATAAAGCCACTTCTGAGTTTCATTTTCATGAAGGAAATCTGGCCCACTTACTGCAATAATAAAATCTAGACCTAGATAATGCATTTTTTCTTGGAACAAGAACCTCCTTTCAAAAACTTATCTTGAGGGTGTTTTCAACGATGTTGACATCCCATTCTGCCACCCTGACTTCCATATTTGTGCACCACTGGCGATGCTTCTGGAAACTCCTACTAAGAAGGATGTAGAGAAAGGGATTAATGCTACTACTGGCATAGCTGAGGCAAATGGAAATGTAATAGCTCATGTAGAAGGTCAGGATCAGCTGAGAAACCTAAAGTTTCATGAGTTAGATCCCATGGAAGTTGTCAGTGCTTACCACAAACATGCTGATCAGAGAAAGCACCATTTTAGTGAGCCTCGTAACTTTTTGCTTGGGGATATTGGTGATGCAAAACAAAGAAGAATCCTTAGTGTGGAAAATCAAGATGAGAAAGTGATGGCATGGATTGAGTGTAGTAACGAATGGCAGTTATTTGAGATCAAGCAGTGCAAGCAAAATCCATCTCCCAAGAGTTTCATTTTTTTGTTTTCTGCACATTATTGTTTCTTCTGCTATGATCCTGGGGGAGGAGGGAGAGAGGCTGGAACAAAAAAAAAGCTCAAATAAACTTTTTTAAGCTTTGTCCATATTATCAAGTAGTACAAATGAGTAGTGAAAATCTGTAGAGTGAAGTGCTTGGTGTTTAGGACATGACACATTACACTCATCTTCAGGAGTTTAACTTTTAATTTTTTCTAATTGGATGCTGTGGATTGAGGACTGAGTTGGAGTCCATTCATTGAGCTCTTGAGCACCTTTTCTAGTCTCATTTAATTTGAAAAGAGTACAGACTGTGTACTCTGAGACCGTTGAACTGTGTGGGCTCAAGTGTGCTGTTAGAGACAATTGGGATACTCACTCAGAAAATACTTTCCTTATCCAAATGAACATGCTAATATAAAAACACACACTATCAGCCAAAATTCGCTCTCTGTTATGTAAAGTTTTTAAAATTTTCTTTTACATCTTTTGCTGGTCAACAATCAACAAGTTAGCTTGAATTCAACAAAGTGGAAGGAATCTGCTCGGCCATGAGATATTGGAAAACCATGTATGCAGCTTGAGGGGTGTTTAATCTCTTCTGTGATCTATACCTTCCCAACACGACAAAAGGGTGATCCAAGGCAGCCAGCACGACTTGACCAAGGGTAAATCATGCCTCACCAATCTGGTGGTCTCTAATGATTGAGTGATGGCAATAGTTGACAAGGGCTTGCCTTTCAGTACCTTCAGGGGGCTTATAAAAAGGAGGGAGAAGGACTTTTTATATGGCTACATACTGTCAGGACAAAGGGGCATGGTATTAAACTGAAAGAAGGCAGGTTTAAATTAGATGTTGTGTAGANCTTCTTCTTGCACAGTTTCAAAAATATTTATCAGACTATATTGTTTACATTAGCTGTCCAATGACCTGCGGATCAAGTTCTTGTTCAACCAAGGGGGACAAGGTCATAGCCAGTCAGAGCATGACTTCTACTCATGCTCAGGAGAAATGTGGCCTGTAGGACAGGGCTACAATGTTACAAAGAAATTCTTTATTCAGAGGGTGGTGAAGCACTGAAACACATTGCCAAAAGTTGTGGTTGCCCCATTTCTGGAAGTGCTCAAGGCTGGGTTGGATGGGGCCCTGAGCAACCTGATCTAGTGAATGGCATCCTTGCCATTTCAAGGTAATTGGCACTAGTTGATCATTAAGGTCCCTTCCAACCCAAACTATTCAATGATTCTGTGATTCTATACCAGTCTGCTAGATCAGAAAGGGCAATGAGATCCCATTACCTAAACATGGCAAGAGAAGATAAGGAGAAAGAGCAGTCTGTCACTGTTACAATTGCTATGTGGGAGCTGTCTTGCTGAACTTGATCCTGCTGAGGCTGCCTCTATAATACCAGCACAATTTGAGATGAAATGATTTTAATGATACAAGTCTCAGCTTCAACCTTTAATTCTATTTCATTCATCCATCCATCCATCCGTCTATCTGCCTGTCAGGGATGTCAAAGACAAAAGAGATGGTATCCTCTACACCAGCTGAAGACACAATCTCCTGAACTTTGAAAATTTACTAGAGAACATTATCAAGGGAGGTTAGATCAAAAGCACAACTTTCCAAATAATCTTTGAACTTTATTACTTTTGATTATACCACACAGAGAACATCAGAATAACTGATACCACCCATAAACATAAATTGATTTGGATTATCCTGGATTTTGTTCACAGGTGACTTAGGTGAAATGGCTGGACAAGAGTGAGGTATCTCACAGGTAAAAGCAGGTGATAGCAATATAATAGAAAAACTACAAAATATTTAGGTTAATATTGTTCACTGCAAAATAAAAATTCTGAGAAAATTCATTGCAAAGGAAGGGAACTGCATTTTAAATAGTAGTCTAGTACAACATATCAGAATGACTTTTATTCAAGCAATTCTCTTAACATTCATTGTGTTGCTATAACTGATTATGCTTTGGGTCATGACATTATTTAATTAATTTGATAAGATTTTTTTAATAAATTATAGTAGATTAGCATGTAGGAGATGGAATTTAAAAACTCAGGTGTACAAGAATTAAGCAAACAAAATTTGAGGTGAAGTTAATTTTGGAAAATGACTGGAGATATTTTAATACCATGAAGACTGGTAAATAAAAAAGAAAAGAAAAGAACATTCTCATATATTTGAGCTCTAGGAGTCTTCAGGCTTTTTTACAGTTGTAACTTAAATGTTCAATCTCCACAGAACTGAAAAAACAATAGAAAGACTTTACTACCTTGAAGAAACCTTCAGTTAGCAGTGGATTATGACACAAAAAACCCCCAAACAAATCAACTTCTGTTTCATGACCTTCACATTTTGTAAAACATTAGGGTGAGCATTAATCCATCAGACCAAAATGGATTAAACTGGACAATCTTTGAGCTGAAAGCAGAATATTTAATGCAACAATTCACATCATAAAAAAGACAGATATTAAAAGGGGGTTTCCCTCTATTTTTTTTCACAAGTGATAGGGTACATAGGAAGTTCCTTGCATTTTCTACACTTTTCCATTTCCAAATGAGAAATGGTTTCCATACCTTTTCATTTCCAGATGAGATCAGACTACCTACTAACATGATCACTAATTCACAGTTTAACAACATTTTTGTGAAGAATAATGTCAGATCATCTTAGAATAAATTAAAAAAAGATAAAGAAACCCAACAATTAATTCCTTCCTTATTCTGCCCCAAATTTGCACATGCAGAATCTGTCATGTTGGGACAAGCCACAGTCCTGGCCAAAAGGTACTGAATGCAAACAATATGTGACAGAGGCTGAAAATTTCCATTGTCCTGGGTATTGGTATTGCTTTGTGGCTGTCAAACTCACTGTGCTCTGTAAAGTGGTTTGAAGGGAGCTGCAGAACTGCCCTGTGATGGCTTTGAGGTCATATAATCACATGAGACAACCAGAAACGATCATCAGCTGACCTCACCTTGATGCTGAACAGGCTGACTGCCATGATTTACAATGTAATTAACTGATACAAATCAGATGATCCTTGTCTGTAGGTGCTGGCAATACATCGCCTGCAAGACCTTGAGATGTTGCTAAAGGTCCTGTACTTGCTTTTCACAGATCAGGTTCAGGAACTCTGCCAGAAGAGAGTTTCTGAAACACTTCAGTTGCTTGTTATCATTGCCCTGGGGCCAATGACGTTCAGGAGCCATTGCATAAGATAAAGAAATATTGGTATTTCATGTGATGATAAATTATTTTTGGTCTTGCCTGAGTATGAGTATGAAATACATTTTTTCCTCATTATTCAAGCTTTGCAACAATGAAGCTCTTTTACTATATAAAGTTGAAGTAATGGCCAATTTGCTAGAATCAGCAAAAGGCTCCTCTGGCATATGATATCTTAAAGAGCTATGTGTAATTTCACGCAGTTATTCTCAGACCTCATGACAGTGACAGAAATAACAGAAACCCTCTACATTTGTCATGGCAGAACTACTTTGTACCATTCTTGGTACAGCTAGCTCTCCTGTTTCACTGGCTGCCTCATGGAAATAGCTTCTGATACTGATACTGCTTACAGGATCTGTGTAATTGAGAGTAATTTACAGGCTTCTCAGGTTCTTGAAACCTGTGGTTGCTCCCCATTTACACAAAATTTGACCTCTTATTCTTCATGTAAGCATGGTGTAAGCAAGCTTTGAGCTTGCTTTCATCTTTTAAGTGGTGCTTTCATTTTTTAAGTGGTGCAAGCAACAACATCTCTATGTAAATTAATGGAATAATACTACAACTATTTTTATAGTTGTCAACAGAGCTGTTTCCAAAGAATGAATACTGAAGAAAGTTACAACGGAAGTTACAAAAAACAAACAAACAAAAAACCCCAAACCAAAAAAAACCAAAAAACCAAACCATTAAAAAATCAGCAAATAAATTATGAGTTAAAGGAAGTATTTGTGAGAAAATGAAAGTGTGTAAAATGGAAGTAAGGTGCATAGGAGAGGAGGCACAGAAAAGTGACATCAGTCACTGACATGGGGTAAGAAGTGTACCTAGTCAGCCCCCACTCTTCCCACTGCCTGCAAGGAAGGGGTCAGGATATTCCATTCTGTGCTGTGCTCTCTGTACACTCTCAGTCATGCCTAGTGCCTGCCGTTAATGAGAGACTGAACTTTAGCTGATGCCTACAACTGGATGACACAAAAGCTCATTACTCCTTTCATATGTTTCTCCTTAGCAGGAAGATTTGAATGACATCTCCATTTTGTTTCAACTTGCTCAGGCTCAGAATATATACATATATATCTCTACATATACATATATGTAAAAATATAACTGTATACGCCGTGCACAAAGGTTTTTGAGACAGCTTCGTATGCAAAGAGACTTACTAGCAGAGTACGTATCTGAAGTCATAGACTTACTTTAAGACAAACATCTAAATGAAAGGAGAGAGAGTGGAAGAGAAGCAATGGGGGTTGCTCCAGGCAAACATATTTCTCTGTGTTTCTGCTCCAATGCAGCACATGGTTCCCTCTGTAATGGTTTTCCCACAACATTAACATAGTTTTCATCAAGACTTGCTTCTTACCAGTTGCTCCTGCTTATGAGGCTGTTCATGTTGCTGAGAATGTTTTGCTGAGGCTGCACACTGACCTACTGTTAAGTTTGGAGCATTCATGTCTTTGAGTCCACTAATGTTAACCAGAAGCTTTTACCAGAGAGTAGGAAGAAGGAGGGGAAGAAGGGGTGATTCTCACGCTGGGGGCAGTCACTCCGCATGAGAACCCCCTGTAACAGTGCTGTTGGGTTTGCAGGTGCAGGGCTGGGAGGATAACAGTGCAAGATCCGCAGCGTGGGAACAAGGGGAAAGTGCTGCCCCAGAGGCTTTGGGAAAGGCTGCCACGGTGGCTTGGGTGACCGGGCGCAGAGCTTCCAGTAGAAAGTCAGCTACATAGCTCCAGAGAGAGAGCTGTTAGCCGTGTGAAAGGCTGAGGCCCTTAAGGCACCATGTGACGTGTGGCTTAATGTATGATATTGCTTTTGCTCAAAGAATCAGAGCCCAGCGCTGCTCAAAATTTAGCAACAGTGAACGTAACTCTTTTCAGTGGCAGCTGCAGTCTAGAGGTTATCAGACTAATGCAGTTTGTAATGAAACAAAGTGTGTAAATGGGGACTGAAGATCATCAATGGAAGGAATGGCATGTGCAAAGGAACCTTCTAGCCTGGGATGGGTACTCAATCCACATCTTTCAGCTCCAGGGATGCCCATTGCTACCTATCTGTTGGGTGATCCTGGCTTTTGCTGTGTGGACATTGTTTTACCGGGCACGTCTGGATTTTCAAAGGATTCTCACAAAAGCAAAGGGCAGGTTACAATGGTGCCTTCAAATCTAGTCTGCGTATTTCCCTAAGTATTGTAAGATGACTTTTCACACCTTCTGGATCAAATATTTTCCTTGACATTTTCATTATACTGGTATGTGTCTATAAATGATAATTTACCTGGAATGCTAATTCTCACTTTTAATATTCTTCTGACCAAAGGGACAAAAGTGATTTAATGAAGTTAAAGGTGAAAAGGAAATCATTAGGCTGAATGGAATGAAAATAACACCCCAAATCCAATTCAGTGTGAACGTACGTTATTCTTTTTCTTGATAGAACTCAGACTTATTCCAGCCTGTCGTTCCAAATTACCCTTCCTCAGACAATAAGAAATTAATCTCACCTGCTGCACTTATCAAGCAGCTTGTCTCCATTCTTTTGTAGCACTGGTTTTCTAGTTGTTTCAGTTTGGATGTAATTTTAATAGTGCCTGCTTTCTGGTGACAAATTGGTGAAATGAAGCATGAGTGGTCCATTTGGGAAAACATGCTGTTTTGAAAGTAAGGGTTAATTTCCACCTCAAACAGAGAGTGGAACTTAAAGGCAGACATGTGTTCTCGTCAGATGAAGTAATTATTAGTAATAAAAGTATTTTTTTTTTTAAAGTCTGAAGAATGCTTATCTGAGTCAAACAATAAGGGAAGTGTCCAAGATGCATCTCTGACACAGAGGATGGGAGAAGGAGGCAGTGATGGAGCCTGCCAAGATCTCACAAAGTACAAGGCAACAGATATGGCTTTCTGCCAAACTTGCTGTTACAATGCTGCCTGGAGGAACATCTATGAGACCAACCATCACCAAAGTACAAGATATGATCATGAAAGCCAAGGCAACACTTGACACATCTTTACATTTCATGAGAACATGCGCTCCTAGTTAATGTTTTAGCTAACTACAAATCATCTTGTATGATTTCTAGGAAAGCTGTAAACATGATCATATTTCTGTAATGCGCATAGGAAACAGAGAGGGGAAATGTGTCTTAGGGCTTTGATTTTTCTCCACTTTTTTCTTCTGCCTCTGAACAAGACATAACCTATTCTACGGCCTAACATTATTACTATGTATTGCATATTGTCACAATATAGTATAGTGCCATATTCTTATTATCACTAATGTCTATAAATATTCTTATTAATGTTAATTATTAATATATTGTCTAAATTGGCTTAAAATGTACTGCTGTTAGGCTTGCCTATGAGGCAGCAGGGTGTATTACACTCAAAGGCAAATGGGCTGCTCAGGGGATTAAACTTTTAAAAGGCTCTTACATTTTCCTCTGGCAGGGGTGTTTGTAACTGCATGTGAAGTGAAGCAAGGAGTGCCTGAAAAAGGCATGTGAGGAATGAGTAAATGGATTAGTCCATGACAAATCAAGTGGTTCTGGTTCTAAATGACTGAAAACCCATAACTTTTATAGAGTTACAGCTCCACCCTACCAGTGATACTGCCTTGGTAAATATTTCTTAGAGCAACCTTACAACAATAGGCAAACCAGGAACACATTTTCTCATGCTTGTCAGTCTTGGCTGCTCCAAGTGCTCAGGACACCTGTCTGTTTCTTTTCAGCTGTCACAGAGCCACTTACTCCAGATTTATCTTCCCAGCCTCATTTCTCCATTTATGTGCCTGCAGCTGTAAGAGTATAGACTAAATAAATGTTTACACAGTCCTCAAAATTGATTGGTAGCAATGTAACTCTTAGACTTCAGGAACTTACTCAGGAAACTTCTCCACTGCACAGAGATGCTTTGCAAACAGGATATCCACAAGCCCCAACTATTTATTGTCTATAACAATAAACAACGGACAGCTAGGACTAGCAAGCTCCTAGGCTGTTAGTACTCTTACCACCCCTGTATGATGCCCTTGGGTCTTTGCTTGAACAGATGTCAAAGGGAGTGAAGGAGCATCTTCAGATTCCCTGATTTTCATTAGTATTTTATACTTCTTTGTGCCAGTGTTTCTCTTTTTGAACTTTTGAGGGACTGTCTCCGCCTCAATAATCTGGTCTCAGGCTTCAATCTATTTTACCTTTCTTAGCACACATGGTTTTGCTCTAGGTATTTTTGCATCACTTAGAGTTTAGCAACTTTCTCAGGATTACATGATTATATAGCTATGCCATACTGAAAATACACCTTAAATCACAGGCAACTGAACACCCATGAAGGGGATTTCCTATAACCAAACTCTGTAAGAAGAGTCCCAAATGGTGGTATTTTCCTGTGACATGCTCCAGTGGATTCATGTCACAGGGAATGAGATGTGCCTCACAGCCTCCTGTCACAGCAAGAAAGTCCAGAATAGGCTTTACCATCTCTATCTTGTGCCATGAAGGAACAAGGAGCGATATGACTTCTGAATCTACATCAGTCACTTTCAATGTGTAAGTCTTGGCTCTTTTTTTTTAAAAGCATTCCTTTGCCATTTTAAACTCACTAACATTGTTAATTGCAATATTCATCTTCAACTAAACTCAAGTGGCATATTGGTATGTTCAAAGGGAAGACTTTAGAGTAGGACATCATACTGGACCTTTTCATCCATCTCATCATTCCTCCTATTTCACCAGATAGTGACATAAGAGTATGCCAATATTTCAGCTCGAGGAGATGATGTCTGCAGCACACACAGTTCTGATTTCACTGAGGCCACATTTGCATAGTGGTATTTTTGTTGAACAGCCGGACTTACTCTTCTAATACATGGGGGGTAATTTATGTTAGGATTGTTGTCTATGTATAACTATGTGAATTCTTGTCCAGAAAACACATACTGTGAGTTTCTTCTTGCACAGTTTTCCTTTAACCCATAGGCAAAAGCTGTGCTACCAAAGTTTCATCCAGGTTTAATTTATGCTATGTGTCCCTGTAGCATAAATATAAATCTGTATTAAAAAAATGTGTTTGATGTCAATTTAGGAAACTTTCTCATAAATTTTAATATGCATACTTGACTTGCATAGTTTTTACAGCTTTCCTTAATGCTTTTTTTTTCATATTAAAGTGAGTAATGAAAAGCAAAGTTTTGTACATTGTACTCCTCACAAATTGACCCCTAAAGCCCCATGGAGAGAACAGCTGGTTTTACCACTTCTTAAGACCTTATAAAGATATTTTATTTGCAAAAAGAAATGCTGAAATACTAAAATCTCTGTTGGACCATTGCATTACATAGTTCACTCCTATTATAAGTAGAGGATTTATGGGAATAAAACCATTACCCAGCAATATGACAGATATTTATCTGCGCATGGTACTCATTTTATTCAGCTCAGGCTTCTTCTAGAACCTGCTTTCCCAGGTCTGACCTGCTCCTGTCTTCCATTCTAAGTTCTTTTATTTTTGAGAAATATGAAAAGAACATGAAGATGTTCAATGCTGCATTAGTCTTATCATTTACTAAGATAAATTATGTAAATTATATTTCTTACTTTTATTATGAATGTAGGATAATTTTGCATTCAGACGAAGTTGAGTGATTGCTGATTTTTTAGCAAAACTCCTGGTTTAATATTTTTAATTAATGAAAGCTCTTAGGTGGATTCAGAGATGCTTTACTGCTTATTGAAACTAACATGCACTAAACAGTTTGGGATGTTGTTATTTGAAAAATATTTGTTTCTCTTGGCTATAGTGTTATAATTGGTATTGGCAATGATAAAATGAAGGGGAGAGAAGTAATTTGAACGTCTTTCCCTAGGCAAATGTAATTGAGATGAAAAAAATCTTCCTCAAAACAAAAAAAGAAAGCACTTTATCCATTTAGAAATTATTGATAACTTTCAATTTTCTACTTTCTTCTTCTATTTTTTGGTAATTTTTCTCTCCCTCTCACTGCCATGTTTCACTACCATGGAAGTATACTGTCTTTTATGCTTCAAGTTCAATAGTAACTATGCTTCCCATTGACTCTGTTTGTTTACCACCATGTCTTCTTAACGGTTGATCAGTGCATTGTGCTATGCAGGAAAGTTTGTCTTTTTGTTTTCCTTCATGCTCACCCTGAAACTTCATATGAAAGAGATGACTTTGGTCCAAAGTAGACTTTTCTTTCCAGAATCCTGTTTCTTTTTTTCTTTAAGATATACACGGAAGCTGTTTTTGAACTCTGTAGCAATGAAAAAAACAAAAAATTCATGTATGATTGTGGCATTTTAATAAAGGTTTTGAAAAATAACAAACATAAAATGTTTCTGCAGTTTGTCAGAAAGCCATTTTTTAATCTTAAGGGTAAAAACAAAGCTATTTTTAGTGACATTAAGCCTTTGCTAGAAGCTACACCTCTAAAGATAAGCCCCAGAAGAGTAACACTGGATTGGGATCCCTTAAAGCCTCATACAAAGCATGACTCTATATTAAGACATAAAATATTTCTACCACCTCCACAAACATCAGAAATAATCCTACAGTTTTTAAAAAATTGTTAACTGTGACTGATGGCATTCTCATTCCTGAATTACTACAGCTTTGCACAAACACAATCAGATATTATTGTCCTGAGGTACGGAATGAAAATGTGAAACCAGGTACCCGTCCAAACTCATTGCAGTCATAACGGCACTGCATGGTTGTGCATATGGTTGCATATGTCCAGGGAGGTAATGATGGTGCAAAGAGGGCTGCCAAAACCCCTCTTGCCTCCACTGGTACTCACTGGTGTATGAGAAAGGGCATGCCAATGCTATGAACCAAATCTGGTACAGCCAGATTGCACATATAGATATCTGGGACAGTTTTCTTCCCAGTTCTGTATTAAATTGGAAGACACGAAGGTGATTACTAGACATAGTAATTGTATTGTTTTTCGACTATACTGTCAATAGAGCAGACCTCAAAACTGAACTTTGCACAAATAAGTACACTGTCAGAACCACTATTTTAGAATCAGGGAAGTTTCTCAGCCCAAAGATATTTCAAACTAAATATTTTAGGCTCAACAAAAATATATTGTTCATAATTTTGCTTTCCAGTGAAGATGAACGGGCTATTTAATTTATTAAATCAGCAAAGTTATCCATATTCTGCTTTGAAAACTCTAAAGTATTAAAAATAAACACAGATCTGGTGGACATTGTAACCCCAGAAATATCAGCCTAGCATAAATAGAAGATATCAGAGCCTTCCTGCAATGCAATTGATCCAGACTGAATCCTGCTTAAAAATGCAGACATTCTTGACTGCTCAATGTAAAACAGGAATTATTGAAAGAGGAAAGATCTCATGGAGGAAAAAAAAAATAGCATGCAATCAAATATTTCAAGATAGTCTCATTAAGTTGATACACAGATAGGAAATTCCGCTGAGCTAGAACTGTATGCAGAGTCTTCTAAGTACTGAGAATTCATAATGTCTCTATTGTGTAACTTTTGTGTGACATAGATGCTTTTCTAGATTCCTTTATTGAGTCACAAAATCACAGAATTAACTAGGTTGGAAAAGACCTTTGAGATCAAGTCCAACCTATTACCTAATACCATCTCACCAACTAAACCATGACACTAAGTGCCACATCCAGTCTTTTCTTAAAAACTTCCAGGGATGGTGACTCCACCACCTGCCTGGGCAGCCCATTCCAATGGCCAATCACTCTTTCTGTGAAGAATTTTTTCCTAACATCCAGCCTAAACTTCCCCTGATGCAGCTTGAGATGTCTTACTTTAGGCTTGGAGGAATGTTGTATATGCAGTTCAAAGAATTTCTGATTTGAAATTCACTTACTCTATACAAATTAAGGAAAGAAGCACAAAGTATCTTTTGAAAAGCACTGATACTTATAAAATTTTTATAAAATATTTTTAGTTACAGGAATTCATTAAAAAAGATCCTTATCCACAGTTTCCATATAGAAACCATCATGCTTAAATTCACTTACAAATTAGGTGTCCAGTCTAAGCTATTTGTCTCAGCTGCCTCTCAAAATCTCCAATCAATTTCCCCCCCTCCACTTTACTGCAAAGTACCAGTTTATTTGTCAACTTTTTGGAAGACACAGAAGAACACGGGGCTAGAAGAACTCCACCTGGCCACTCATAAACCACATTCACAAGTCCAGCTCTACGACCATCATTTCCCAAAAGAACCTGTATGAGAAGAGTTCCTAATTTAATATTTTTCATGTTGCCTTTACTGCATGCTGCAAGCTATGAAATAGCTGTATTTTCAAAGAAAAAATTTAAGCTAGATTGAATGAGCCAAACAGAAGGGGTTTTTTTTTCAAACATTTTAACTAAATGACAAAGTATGATTCACTGTCATCTGGTTATGATACTAAAACCAAAGCCAGACTACTATAAAGTATATCTGCTGGCACTAATGACTGGAGCGTGTGGAGAGAATGACGCATATGTGATATTTTTCCTCCACTGCCTTTAGCTCTGTGAATGTTGAATGATGCAAATTCTGCAGGAAAAGAAAAGCCCCAAACTGTGTTTTCTGCAAGATGTCAAATGATCATTATGCTAAAGCACACAGGTTTCAAAGCATCTGAAAATGCCTGTACATGTCTTTTTAGGAAAAAGTTTTTTTTTTTCTGCTTTATTTTTTTCATATTATCAGGATAAATTGGAAAATAAAAATAAATTGGAAAATACTTTTTGACTCAGAATGAGAATCTCAAATGCTAAACTTGCACACCTTATGCTTGTCATGGTTTAAGCCAGCCAGCAACTAAGCACAACATAGCTGCTCACTCACTCCCCATCACAGCAGGAGGAGAGGAAGAGAATTGGAAGCGTAAAAGTGAGAAAACTCATGGGTCAAGAGTGGCCAGATTAATCATTGAAATAAAATAAAATAATAAAAATAATTTGTAATGAAATGAATTTGTAATGAAATGAAAATAACAGAGAAGTAAATCCAAGGAAGACAAGTGATAAAAATGAAAACAATTGCTCACCATCAATCGATGCCCAGCCAGTTCCTGAGCAGTGGCTCCCCAGGTAACATTTCTCCCAGGCTTATATGCCGAGCATGATGCCGAGCATATGGTGTGGAATACCCCTTTGGTCAGCTGGGCTCAGCTGTCCCAGCTGTGTCCCCTCCCAATTCCTTTTGCACCTTCAGCCCCCTCACTAGTGAGGTGGGGCGAGAGGCAGAAAAGGCCTCGACTGTGCAAAAGCAGCTCAGCAGTAATGGACATTGCTGTGCTACCAACACTGTTTCTAGCACAAATCCAAAACACAGACCCAAAATGTAGCACTAGAAGAACACACTTGTCTGCTCTGAACCTCATCAGACACATCCATGGTCTATTCAAAGCACTAAAAGACCATAACACTCGCCAGCTTTTTGTAAAGTGTTTTTTTTGTTGCTGTTTGGTTGGTTGGTTTTTTGGTCATGTTGGTGAATTAATGCAGCTCAGAGACAAGCACTGGGGCTTGCAGTTTACATGATGGAAGAATGTGTAAAGGAGGAGTTCAGCTCACCCGTATTTCAAAAAACTGCAATGTGAGTGGCTGAGCCAACCTCACAGCTCATTTTTGTTTGTGCCTCTGCCTTCAAACTCACCTGAGTTCTCCATACACTTTGATTTGTACTACCTACTACAAAGAAAGTTAACTCTACCCCAGCCCAAACTAGCACAATATTAAATTTAATCAATAAAAAAATACACGCTGAATAGCTGTACTCCCACAATGTAAAGAGAATGTACTCCCAGCTGTAAAAAGAAGTGTTGTAATATCCACTGTCTCATCTTTCATATTGAGGTTCAGAAAACAATGCCTTCTTAGATCAGTGTCCAGAGGCCAGGGCATGTATTTTCATACAGGTTTTTGTATAGTTGCCTGTGGTGTCTCAAAGCAACAATATTTAAATGATAACTTATGCAGTAAACTTTACAATAAAAAAAAAAATGTTACCACATTTTATACTGTAACACTTTTTAAGCTTTTATTAAGACAGTTGTGCTTGTCTTCTTCTAAAACTATCACTTTAGAAAAGCAAAAAGACGAAATAAAAATAACCTCCAGACACCCCACCACTCCATACTCTCCCTCCCCTCCAAAAAATAATAATGATAACCTCAATTTCAAACTTCTTTCTTTTTGTACTTTCAGCATTTTCTGCACCCTCACCACAGACTTCAAAGCTTCTCAGTAGTTTCTCATCCTTCTATGCATGCTAGGTTTTCATCTCAGAAACACTTTATGAAATATTTACAAAAACACCATTGCTGTCCTGTAAAATCCAGAAATATGTAAAATCTGTTGTACCTTCTCTTCAACTCTTCTTCTACAGATTAAACTCATTAAAAATGGATCTGAATGTTCTCAATCCATAATAAAAAGAAGTGTTGAGCAGACATGACAATGTAATAATCCATATGCTGACTGTTTCTTCAGTAACAAATTCAAGGAACATGACAGGTGCATAACGTGTTGTCATCAGTCATTGTTTAACCCTTCTGACTGTGTTATGTGCTATCATCAGGCTGGGCAGAAAGTCTTCATTAACTTGAAGCTGAAGTATTAATTAGGAAGTGATCTTTCAGGTCAAAGACGAGATGATTTACAGGTATCACACATTTAAAACCACAAGCATACATGCTATCTTCACACAGGAAAGGTGAAAATGGCATCCCTTGTGGGCTCTGTCTGCAACAGCAAGTAACAGCATTAAAGTCATCCTCCCACCTAGCACCATCCTTCCCTACAAAATCTAACTGTTATCAGCAAACCACCTTGACTTGGAGAAAGCAATTTTAAATTTCCAGCTCTGATGTTAATCAGTCCCCCCTCCTTCTGCTCTCACTTGGAATTTACCTAGATCCTCAGTCCCTGGGAAGAGCAAGTCCAACAGCAGCAATCCTATGCCTACTTCACATTATCTTTCAGCCCTTTAATGGCGGTCCACATGCATTGTGTGTCCTCTTGGATAATTTCCGTATGTAATACTTTCCGCCAGTGAATGAAAAAAACCTCAATATTTATCATGTAAGACTTAATACTGTCTTTTCTCCTTTCAGCTGAGGATGGGATTCTTCTAAGCTAATTTTCTTATTTTGAAATTTAGACATCTAATGTCATTGAGTGTTCTTGTCTCCTATAAGCACTGTGGGGAAACACAACTCCAGGGGCAATATATGCTCTCTTAGACAGGTAATGGTAAAGATGAATTATATTACTCTCAGCAGTCCTCTCCATATAGAGACCAAGATGACTGGCTTGGGTAATCAAAATCAGGTTGAAAAAAGTTTGCTTGAATTCATTTTGCATTGGATAAGACCTATGAAATCTTGTGAGATTGAATTTTGCTCAGTACTTGTTATGAAAAACTGCACAATGACAGCCATTTCTGTTCTACTTCTCTGCCTCTGTGCCTTCCTTCATTTAACTGTATCTAGCAACAAATACTTTCAAGTAACTCAATTATCGCATTGGTTATTAGATAACAACATTATCTGATATTTAGCATTACATTAGTAATAGCTACAGAAATCTGTCCCAAGATATTCTGGTCCAAAAATATATTACTCTTTACCTGAATCTCAGAGTCAAGCCAGACACATGCATCTTAGTGATGCCATCAGCCACTGTGCCAAATGTCATCATGGGAAGTCCCACATTTCTAACATGAAATTGTTTTGGATTTCTGAAACAGATCTAAAACAGAATCTTAGAAAGTGGACTAAATTGGCAGCTTGCTGTCTCAGTCTAAAGACACTTAACCTCTCATCTCAGCAAGAAATAAAGAACAGAACTGCTGAGATATGTTGTAGGTCAACAGATACACAGTTTAACATATTTGGGTTTCTTTGCTAGATTTAGAAAAAACAGGAATTTAAGATTGAAAGAGATAACCCTTGTCACAGAATTGAGTCATCAGCTGTCACAGGCAGCAAGATGAGTAAAGATGTCTTCATAACAAAGTAATTTCATAGTAGAAATAATGGTTTTACTTCCATCATTCACCAAAGGCTATCACTGGACATCTCTGTTCTGGAAGGTAAAAATCCAATTATTAGCATTTAATACCTCCTGACTGTGGTCTATCTGATTGCTCTTGTACCAATTTTGGCCTTTAATTCAGTCATTTACCCTTTCTGCTGTGTGGCCATTTGAGTGGGGACAGTTGAAGCGAATTAAAATGAATCCAGTACCAAATTGTTCAACATTTGTTTGAGTATAAGGATAGAAAAGGGTTTTATTAAAACAGAAAACAAAAATAAAAATATATATTATGTATTAAAAAGCACCCTTATCCAAATAATATAAGCACCAAAAAAAAAGAACAAAATTAAATTAAGTATCTGATATAAGAACCACATGAGTAGCCAACACAAAACAAAATAGTCCTTCTCGATGAAATAACACAAGCCTGTCTGGCCTGAAGCAAATTTTTGCTTGCAAAGCAGATACGTAGAATGACGGGGAGATTTCAGAGCTGATTCC
>WEIV01004715.1:0-25509 GCA_013390005.1 Calyptomena viridis | reverse complement strand
AAAAGAAAAGAAAAGAAAAGAAAAGAAAAGAAAAGAAAAGAAAAGAAAAGAAAAGAAAAGAAAAGAAAGAAAAGAAAAAGAAAAGAAAAAGAAAAGAAAAAAGAAAAGAGGTCTAATTAATCACATGTAACCCAATTCTTGGCCTAAAAAATTACTGAGAAACTTTGCTTCCCATTCAGAACCATTGCCACCCCTCCTTTATCCCCCAATTTTAATTGCCCTCAAGGAGTACATCTGATTCTCACCAACTTGGTAATGAAGATTAAACAGACCTCATGGATTATATCTTTCTAACTGCAATTTTCTCCCTTGAACTTATAATTGGTATAGAATGAAAGGCATTACATTTTTACCCTGTATTGTGAAACCGTTTCTAAAAACCCACTCAGAATTTCTACTCAGTGGGTAACACAGTATGGCTTGTTTTCTCACCTGGAAACCAGACAACAGACACAGTAAGATTGCCTTAAAGGCTGAGCCCATAGCAGCCTTAACAGTGTTATGAGATTAACACTCCATTGTTTTGACTACTGTGAGCACAGTGTCAGGCAAGGGTAAGATTTTGGGAGGGGACACGTGCAAGCCAGCTGACCCAGACTGACCAAAGGGATATTCCATACCATATGACATCAGCTTAGGTAGAAAGCCAAAGGAAGGAACAGGGGACAAACGGGGGCATTGGTTGTTTTCCAATGGCTGCCCACTGAAGAAGACAACCAACACATAGAAGCCCTGCTTCTCAGACCGTGAGCTGACCTCGTGAATGGGAAGTAGAGTTTAGATTTTCTTCCTTTGCTTTTTTGCATGCACAAACCTTTTCCTTATAGTAAACTCCCTTATCTCAAAATCCGTAAGTTGTCATCTTATTGGGAAAAAAGGGGAGGGGGCAAGAGACTGTGTGGGCACTTGGCATCTAGATAAGGTCAACCTGTTACAAGTGCCTAGAACTGAGCCTTTCAGTTCAAGTTCCATGAGTTCAGGTTTTGAACCTTTGGAATGCCTGGTCAGTATTTATTTTCATCAGCACACAAATATGACTATGATACACTAAATTCACCTTGAATGGATGTCTGATAGAACATATTTATGTCAATAGAAGTCAGTCTAGATCTGACTAGTGAAGGCACTGCTAACCTAAATAAAAAACACAGTTCAACTTTACAATTCTCTTTTTCTTTAGTTTGAATGAAAAGGTTAATTATCTCTTTGTTCAGATCTAGAATACTTTACTGCAGCTGAACATTTCAAATGGGATAGAAATGCATGTAATTCAGATTTATGCTCACGATTTTGAATCATGGCAAGATCTGAGTTTCTAGAGAAGGCGGATACAACCAATAAATGAAATTATTCTAACAACAGCTATTGTATGTAAGACACCTGTAGCAATTACTCCTAAAAATGGTACACTCTAACTTGGTAACCTCTTGTTATAAAACAACTAGTAATTCTTCCAAATCTGAAGTATTTTGGTCTATGCATTTCACCTGGAAACTTTTACTAATCTTTTATTTCTTTTATTTTGCAAATTTAACACTATGCTTTATTGAGATTTACATTTTCTTACCCATAGGAACTACTGTTTCTATTACTAGCATGGTAAAAGGGGCTTAAAGTTTACATTCACTTCATAATAATATATTTTGACATATTTTAAGTCCTATGGATAAATATCTCAAGGTTCCTAGAAAGGCATCTCATTTGCCTCAGTAAAATGTACTGTTTTTTTTAAATCCTAAAATATATTAAAAAAAATTAAAAACGTTTTGTGAAGAATGGATCTCTAAAGTATTAAGTTGTATTTAGTAATATTCCTTCTTTTACTAAAGCAATCATTTACACTATGGACTGTCTGAATTAAAATAATCCATCAATGCATCATAGCTTGGTTGCAGGCAGTGACACGAAGAAGAATGCTATGGCAACAAACCAATGGAACTATAGAAGTTTCATAGTTTCAGCAGAAATGGGTAGTCTCAGTCTTTCTCAGAGAGGAAGCTGGTAATATTTGTAGAGAATCATGTTCAGAAATTATATTGGGAAAGTGCTTTAAAAAGGACACAAGTCACTTTTGATTAGAAGACTATTCTGAGGAAGGATGGCACTATTTGGTCCCAGAACTTAATCCTGAATCTCCACTAGAAGTAAATAAGCATTAATGCAAGTTCTTTTAAGAGCTCTTGACCTGACAGTCTAGACAATATAGACACAATTGTTCTCAATTAATTAATTATATTCCTTCTCCTCTTGATACTATCAGCCATGATATTTTCAGTAGATGAATTATTTCCTGGGGAAAAGCTACATGACAGGACACTTTGGATTTCATTCTTTTCATAGTTATCTTCTAAAAGATAAGGCTACATTTCAGCAGTGGACATTCAAGTAAGTGGTTACTGACTCAAGAATTTATTTCAGGCTTTTTATAGGTTGGTAACCCAAGAAATATGTGACCAGGTAAAGTGCACTGAGAATGACTGTAACCAAACTTAAATATTTAACCAATCTTTTTTAATGGCATTATTATTCCAGCATCCCAATTGCAACATTCCAGGTTTCAAATCACAAAAGCTAGGAAAAATTATTAAATTGGTAAAACCCCAACCACTCCAAAATAATTCCACTGTCAAGGAAATTTTCTTTGCTAAAGATTTTTTCTAGATTTGCAAAGGTATCTGAAAAAAGCACTATAAGGAAAATGTTATCAGAAAGTTGTGTGACAATTTAATCAGATACTGATATTGCTTCTTCATTAATCACAAAACAAAACCTGATGAAGACAACAGGTAGGTATTTTTCAAGACAAATCAGTCTAGAAGTTTTTTAGCTAGTGTATTTAGAAAATGTTCTATCTCAAATGGCTCAATAGTTACATAAAATAAGATTGTCACCTGACTGGAAGTCAAAATACAACATCACCAAAGATTGTAAATGGAAAAAAAGGAGTTAAACAGCAAATAACTCTCTCCTTGAAGGCAGAAATCAGAGTAACAAATATACTTGAACAATATTAAATGGAAAGGAAATTTTCTTGAAATAAATGAATCTTAATAAATTATTTTGTTATATTGACAGGTGTTATGGTTTGACTCCAGCTAAATGCCGAGAGCCCACACACATATCCAAAATTTCTCGGAGGTGGAAAAAAAAACCTTGACCTTTGTGATAAGGATTACAAGCAACTGTTTATTAACTACTTCACATGAGCAAAACAGGCTCTGACTTAGAATATTAAGTATTCACTACTACTATTACTAAAACCAGAGCTTAAGAGTTTAAGCTCNTCCCTGCTCCAGACATGGACATCAAACATCCCACAGGATCACAGCCTCTCTTTTCCACCACTTATCTACTCCAGCATGAAAATCTTCCAGTTTTTCCATGGGTTTGCAGGCGAATCTTCGCTTCTATGATCCCCCACAGATTGCTGGGGCCCTATTCCAGTGTTTAAGGCATCTTCTCTTTCTTCTTCCCTCCAACCTTGGTGTTAATGAAACTTCTCACTCTCCCTTATGTGGCCATGATGTTCTGACTAGGTTTTTTTTTCTCTTCTCCTTCTTAAATATGTTATCACAGAGGCGTTGTTGGCTGACCTTGGCTAACTTGGAGCTAAGACATTTCCAGCAGCTTCTTAAAGAAGCCTCTCTCACAGCCCCCCCAGCTAATGAAAAACTCTGGCTACTTAAAACCACAACAACAGGGAACTATTAATAGTCGTGTTCTTAAAAGAGGTACTTCATTTGAAGGAGGAAACTTTTCTACCTATAATTAAAGCTATTAGGCTATTCTGCAAAAGCCTTTGTAATACCAGGATATATTTAATCATTTTCCATCTGCAGCTCATGGAATTCAGTCCTGGATATTATTTCTTTAATTATTCTTATAATAATCTTTTTTATTTCTGCTTACACTCACCTATTAAGAGAAGCACATAAGCACCTTTTAACTTAATCATAAACTTATGTGTAGCATTAAAGTGAAGCACAGAACACAATTCCAAACAAGTTTATCATAACTGATTGACAAGATGGACAACGAGCTCTCAGGAGTGCAAGGTTTTCAGCTCTGATTCATTAATAGTGATATAAATAAGGAGTATTCACTGAAGTCAGTGGATGAAGCGGTTCTAAAAAGAGTAAGAGGGGCCACAGGACTGAATTACTTGTGTTTTTGAGGTCCACACAGTGGATGACATTTCCTGCCTCTTCAGAAAGCATTAAAAGTCAGAGAAGTAAACTTCCACTTCAACAGTGTCACAAATTTCAGAGGGAAAAGGTCTTAGGACCTTTGTTAGCTTACACTTTTCTAACATAAAAAAGCTTGTAAACCACTCAAAGGCTGTGTTGAGGGGTTCAATTTATTTTTTATATTTAAGAATTTTGCTTTTAGAAAACAAATGTAGCACTTCTGCAACTTAAGTCTAACATTGAAATGCATTTTCATACAGTCAGTTCCATATCCTGAAAGGATCTACCTCAAAAATATGCAACTTATGCAACTGAAAAAGTATTCTTTCTTTCAGAGTAAAATTCAGTTATATTCATGTGAACAACTTAAATAAAATACATTAAACTGCTGTGACTTTTCCAATCATTATGGTTTGGGGCTTTTTATTTCAAAGAGATATGCATCTGGACTCGCTAGTGGACTTCATTCTGCTAATCTGTTCACTATAAGATGTTGGTCTTTGTATTGCATTGTAAAAACAACAGCTAGTTGTATAAAACCTGTGTGTTCGGTGTTTTCCACACTACATTAATTTACTGTGCTAGGTGCTATCATCTTTTACTTGGACTGAATATTTAAAATACCATTAACTACATACTGTGTGTCCTGCAGCATAAAGTTCACAGAGGAATTTGACTTCAGATGATTAGCTAAAAATTTATCACGTGACCTAAAGGTTGAGCTTTGCAGCAATATTTCACAATACAGAGTATTTAGGGGAAAATCAGAACATCAAAGTGAAATCAGAACATTGCCACATGGCTTCCTTGTTATTTCACTTAGGATCTTTTGTAGTGAGGAGGTCACACGGATGGATCACAAACCTACAATTTTGGTCATAAAGGAATGCTAGTATATTTATGTAGCCATCTTCAATACTTGTTGAATTCCACAGCCATATCTTTTTTTTTTTCCTGTGGACAGGATAGCCAAAACTTCAGCATTACTGCCAGTTCTTTTAATCTACTATTAATACAGACTGTTCACTACTACTTTCTTGTTCATATTCTTATTTTGAAAAGAGACAACAAGGAAGTTTCACATCTGAACTTCCAACCTGACTGGACACAGTGAAATACATAAGCATTCAGGTCTGCCTTTTCTTGGAGTGTCTGTAGAATACATTGGTTAGTATGAATAAAACACAGATGACTTGAATAATCCCTAAATATCAATACATTGGCTGCTACATTAATCAGGAAAAAATATTCCCACAGCCCTTAAATTATTCTCATAAATTCATTTTAGTTCTAGCTCTTTCGATGTGATAATATGTGGGGGACACTCAAAAAATCTAGTTCTGGACAATTAAGATTAATTTCTGTGCTTCTGCTATAGTCTGGAAAGAGAGAAAACTTACTCTAACAGGAAACTCACAACAAAAGCTTTATTTCACAGCTGTAAAATGCCTTCTATTTCTAGTTAGCCTTCCACATGCCCCAGAGATCACATAGTTAAATGAAGCGTTTCTGCTATAAAAGATACAATTTGCCTGTAGTGAGAAAAATCAGGAATGAATACAGTTTAATGAATCAGCACAACCAGCAAAATAACAATGCAGACCATTTTTTAGACATATCTTTTCCAAAGAGAGATATTTCTGGGGAATTACTTCCATGGTTTTGTTTACCTTTTTTTTACCTAGTACAAAGTGCATATTTCTTACATAATGCATAAATGTTTTATAAGAAATATGATCATGGTGACAGACACCCGCAACATCTCTAAAACTGAATGTCGCAAATCACAGCAGGACAATAAAATAACTAATATTCAAAGTACAACATTTTTAATGACAAACTAAATTAAATAAAAAATTCTCTTGTTGTTCAGAAAAAGCAAATTCAGCAGAGGACTATTTTGTTTCTTTTTTTAATTATATGTCTTTTTTACTTCAAGAAAGTCTTACAAAGATTTATCTTAATGGTGTCTTAGTGGGTTAACACAATAAAAAAGGGAATTGCACCTTCTCTTCCTCTTATGTTGATTTTTTTTTTTTTTAATTTTTCCCTTTTAAAACAACCCCAAAACTTCTCTTCTGTCAATCAATATAGGCACTGGTTAAAATGGGACACACACTTCATAAAGTCACACCTTTAAGAGATGTATTCTTGTTGTTTTTATTAACAGCACTACTGTAAAATAAAAGTACATAATTCCTAAAATGCTATGAAATCTCCAAGGTAGAAGTATATTAAGCCATATTAGTTCCAAATGACTAAAAATTTTATAGTACAAGCTTAATGAATTAATAATTATTGGCTACTTATTTTAAAGGACTACAACTTTTTATTTAAAGAAATATGAAGTACATGCTGCACTGTCAGTAATCCTTCCAGTACCACTCTCTTTTTAGAACAGAAGAGACTTTGACAGCCCTCTAGACTTAGATCATCAATTCCCAATAATCCTTATATGCCATATGAATTCTACATTAGAAAGATTTGACTAGACATTTTCAAAATAAAAACATACAAGCTGTACAGAAGAGCTAATAAAAACATCATGTGTCCTGTTCACAGTCCACTCCTCTCTCTCTGTGAAGAAATATCTATCTAGACTATTCATGGATAAAATCAGCTCTGGCATTTTGATCACTTAATGCTTACAGTGAATTTAGTTTAAAGATCTAAGGCAAGAAATGAATGCTCCACTCAGATATACAGCTAATTCTGAAGTAGATTACAGGCAATTAAAGAAGATGGTATAAGGTTCATTTCCAAGTTCTTTTACGCCTTCATCCTGTAAAGGAGGCCAACATGCTGTTTCTCAGTCCTAGAGTGTTCTTGATGCTTCTCGGTGTCAAGCATTCATTCTTAAATGAATACTTCAAACTCTTTAAAAGACAACCCTCCCACTAGCTTAAACAGGTGAAAATTAGCATTGGATAAAGAACTTTGCTGAAGGAGAAAATACTGGAAGAGAGGGGAGGCAGAAGCTTTTATTTCTGTTGCAGGATTTTCTAATTCTCTGAGATTGCTCAGTGTGGCATGAATGGATTTAGCCTTCATAAGAGTTTATGAAACTGGGGCAGCATAAGAAGAAAACTTCTTTATTAAAGAGAAGCTATTTCAGAGTTTCCAGAGATCAATACTGACTCAGGAACCCACACCAATTCTCCCAGGAGAATGAACAAGTAAATATTAACAAAGTTTCTTCTCCACATGAGAAAAAAACACTTGTAAGTTCCAGTCCTTTCAGATGTATTTTTTTATGTTGGCATTTAAAAAATGCTCTCATTTCCTCACTGTGCTGCTGCTTTTTACATGCCTGTATAAGCAGAAAAAGCCTTATGCATCACAATCTTGCCTTGAATGGGAAGAGCCCTCATACAGTCTCACAGGACTTCTTTCGACCTAAATTGGCCTTTCAAATGTAACAGCACTGCTTCAGAAGACTTGGCTTATCCACTCAGTGACTGTGCTGGCTGGGATCTCTAACTCACTGGGAATACAGAATCTGCTCTAGGTTGGGAGCCAACTGCTGGTGTTAAAATTGACAGATGCAGGACCCATATGCCTAAACCTAGATAGGATGCCTGTATCATGGTAAATTTGCTAGTAAATTTACTGGTATCATGGCTTTGCTGATAAAGTCGATGGTCTGTCTGCTGTGGGTCAGCTTGCTGCCGCCCTGCAGTCATGTTTCGCTTATTAGTGAGTGATTCCTCTCTATTAAGGAGTACTATCTAAGCATAGTATGAATGCCTTAATGCTTTTGTATGCCAATACACATCTAATTCCAGTATTTCTACTGTTCCTGGTGATTTAGGCACAGATGATGAAATCTTGCAGGTGCAGTGAATCTGTAAAATGTGTAAATGTTCATTTCCTGTCTAGTGGCTGGGAAGTTATGTTGATACCATCCTGAACATTTTTTT
This sequence comes from Calyptomena viridis, assembly GCA_013390005.1. Taxonomy (NCBI): domain Eukaryota; kingdom Metazoa; phylum Chordata; class Aves; order Passeriformes; family Eurylaimidae; genus Calyptomena; species Calyptomena viridis. Next base: position 17,402 of record WEIV01004715.1, on the reverse strand, counting down.
ACGGCTAGGTATACTGCCAGGAATTGCAATAAAAGGTTTGGATGACACCACAAAGACATTTTTATAAAAAAGAAAAGTACATCATTAAAATGCTCTTTAATGGTAAAAAAAAAAAAAAAAAAGGTAAAAACTTTCCAATATATTATTGATATCTCCTTAAATATTTGCTTGCATCACCCTTGGCAGTCACATTCTTGACACTAAAGAAAATAAACTGCCCTTTAACTAAAATCCTGTGCTCTGCTGTTGCTACTGTTCTTTCTTAGTTGCTCTGAAAAAGTATGGGTTTCTATCTTTTGACTTGAGAATGCTAGGTATTGACCTTAGTACTTGGCAACAAAGCTTGATAATATCCATAAATTAAGAAATGTTAACCATTTCCTTAGTTAAGAAATGGAAAAGGCCACTTTCCAATACAAATTTGGAGACTACCAAAACCACAGTCTCCCCATGAGGGAGGTCAATAAATGTCATCCTAGAGCAAGGTTTAAGGGCATACATGCTCCTAAATTTAGCAATAGCAGCTACAGTCACTTCATGCCAAGCCTCTTACATGTAGATAATTCATGCCCTCATCAGGAATAATCTATTTGGGACTTAGGGGAACTTTTGTAGAATGAATGCCAAATGCTGCTTAATTAGCCTTGGCAAATGCTAGAAGTGCGGGGGGCAGTTCAAAGTCAGTAGCCTAAATGTGCAAGGACTAAACATGAAGCAACCCCCTTCCTCTCTCACAGCATGTGCCCAACCTTATGTGGACTACTGCATCCCAAATTGCAAATCTATGGAGGCCTATAGTAGACATAAACAAGTATCTTGGTTTAAAGACAATTATGCAATTTAAATTTGAAAACATGAGACCACAAAATATAGTGAAGAAAACAACAGCTCTTTTATTAAAAATATATACATAATTAATATATATCTATATCTATTCCTATATATAAATGAGAAAAACAAAACAATATCTCCAGAAACACCAAAAAACTTGAAGTGAACGAAAAGAAAGCTTCTCCCCTGTTAGTGTTGATTTATAAGCCTCTGACCAGTTTGGTGGTCATGGGAAGATGGCAGCCACGGTGCCGGATGGCAGGCGGCAGTCCAGGACTCCCTTGCGACCAGATGCAGGAGGGAAGGAGGAAAGCAATCTCACTAGCTCTCTAGGTGGAGAAGAGGGGAGAAAAAACCTCTGTGTGTGAGGTTGTCCTCGAGGAGTGGATCCAGACGAAAGGCAGCAGAGATGCTGCAGAGACACTGGAGAACGAGACCACACTCTCTTCCCATCCAGAGCCAAGCAGGAAAGAGAGCTCACACCCGCTAGGTCTAGAATATGTCATCAACTGTGCACCTGTGCACTGCCAGCCGGGGCACTGCTGCCTCCACATGGCACAGCACGGCTCTCCTGGTATCAAGCAGCTGGCATCGCCCCAGCCCCAGCCCTTCCCCAGGCTTGGTGGCCATCACCAGGCCGGCCACTGTCTCCATCGCCGGGGCCACCTTTCACTGTGCTCCCCCAAGGTCGGCACTGCAGCTGCTGCTCCCGGGGCCACGGTTGACAGTGGGGCCGGGGTCGGTGTGCCCAGCCCCTGCACCCCTGCATGCAACGCCACGCTGTGACACAGAACACAGGCAGCAAAGCACCCAAGCTCCCGCTGCTGCTCTGCTGCCATGGCCCTGCCACACCTGCTGTGATGCCGGCCTGGCGCTCACTGCTGGTCCTGGCTATGTCATGTGCTTGCCACTACCACTATGGTGTGGCACCCCACAGCTCCACATACACCCTGTGGCTGCTGCTTCTGCCACCGCTGCTGCCATCACCACTACAGTTTTGTGGAGAGAGAGGCTGCTGCTGGGAACAGCTCTCCTCAGCTTGCAAACACTGCGTTGGTGATGGAATAAATCTCTCACAAAGGAAAAAATACCACAAAACCAAACAAAAGTCTAACCCATAACAATAAGAATACCTACAATGCCCTCAATGCAGTGCCAGTGTCAAGAGCAGGCCTTTCTACAGGAAGGAGAAATACCTTCTGCTGGTCAGCTGACATACAGGTTTCATCTTTCACAGGCACAGCATTAGGACCGTACAGGGGTTTAACTAAAATAATCTATTTCTGTGTGCCAGCTGCAAAACATAAAAATGAATATCTACAAGCAATTAGACACAAAAACATGATCTTCATTTTCAAGACATTAAGCTTGGGTTTATAATAAACAAAAAAAAAGTAATTTTTTAATGTTTTGATAGATTAATACAACATTATGTCCTGGACAATTTGAACTGTTTCCTACCTTCTAATATAAATTCTGATAAATATTATTTTTCTGTAGAATATCTAGTACTTTTTCTTCAAAGGAGGATCATATTCTGTCTTTGATTTTGTTTGACTACATAATTTGTAAAGGATGAAAACCACTGCCTTGACCATTACTGTTTCAGACATGTAAATGTAAAAATTATTTGAGACAGAACAAGGAGAGACAACAAGTTTAGCAGGACAGTCTTTCAAAATGACATTTTTAAAGTCCCAAACTTTTTTTCTCAGAGTTAACAGGGGGCTTACTCTTATTTCCAGAACTGCCTGCTGAACATACACTCATAAAATTAAACACTGAAACTCCAAACCACAATAGAAACACATCTTTGCATAAAATTTTGGTTGCTTTGAAAACTGAAACACTGAGTCCAGATTTTCAATTTAAATCTCACCTGTAAGTGACCTTCATTGAGACTGTACAGAGGAAATGTGAGACTCTTTACCACATGTCTGTTACATATTAGGCCTCCACTCAAACTCTAGCTTTTTGTCATTAATTTTCCATATAACTAACACTGTTTTTGATACTGTGAACTAAGAAGCCTTTGCCAATAGCCTGAAGAAAGCTGACCAGTCTCATAGTGTCTCACTTCAAAGCCTTTTACCTAATGTTATTTTTTGAAGAGAAAAGAGTTAAGTGGCTTTATCAATGGGCTAGAAGACAGCTGCAAAGAAGGTGCCCTCCATAATGATGACTGTTCTCTGCTATAGGTCTCTTGAAATATGAGAAAGACTTCTGAACTCTAGACACAGACACACACCCCTCACAGATTTTTGTTTCTCCTTGAAATGTTCATTAAAGGCAGATAATCCACCATCTCTGTGGTAAAAAAAAAGAACAAGAATAAAATCACAAAGCTCAAAATCTTTATGTTGAGCAGAAGATAGATTGAATGGAAGAACAGAATAACAAATACTAAGTGCAAAGCAAGCCAATGATACATACTTTAAATCACAAGCAATAATAAGTAGGAAAGAATTTACAATCCATTAAATCAAACCTGAATTCAATGAGACACTATCAAAGATGTATAGTCTTACAGCAATGTAAAATGGGACATATAAAAATAGCAATCTCCTTAAAATGGAAAACATGTAAAAGAAAAAAACAATTCAATGGCTAAGTGCTGTGCATAATTAATGAACAGAAGTCAGCACCAATTTGCATCTTATGTGACCTTATTAAATGTGTATGTGTGTGTGTCTCCCCAAATGTGATACCATGTAATTACACACAACTACTTCACTTGTGGAAATGTTATCATTTCTTTCTAATAGTCCCTTTCTTATTTTGTGTACAGGTAGAAATTCTAAGACAGTGACATTTAAGTAGCAACTAATAGAAACAATCACTTTTAATCAACTTTTGAGATAATATACTTCAGAACAGAGAGCATGCTCTCCAAGTGTGACTCATTTATTTCAACAATATTTGTATTCCTTTAAATGTTATGTGCTTGCACCTTCCAAGTAATATCCAGGAAAAACAGAACTGTGTCTGGAGTTCCAGCTTCTATAGCAGTGGGGAAAATTGGCTTCCATGTCAATATTTAATTTTTTATTTATTTAGACCCCACAACGGGGGGGGGGGGGGGAGGAAGTGACTAGCAGATACCTGGTATGATGAAATAACTCAGAGTTAAAGGCATAAAGGCAGCCTTAAACAATAGCATTCACATGAATCTCAGCTGTCATGCTCCATTTGAGGGCTTTCTGTATGCAGACTCCAACATTACCCCTTGCCAGTTCCCAGGGAAAAAGAGGGCATATAGTGCTGCCCTTCACATCTATTGCAGAGGAGTACAAAGGATGTTTAAAGCCTATTTCTAGTGCTTTTTGTTTTCACAAAACTTGAAATGAAGAATATAGTAATCTTTGAAACTGTCATCAATGTTTTCACAAAAGTGAAGAAAAATATCAGTTAACTTGCCCAGCATGTCCATAAAATACACTTTTCCCCATTTTTATATATTTATATAAAATCAACACTCTTTCTTTTTTGACGAATGCTGTGATTGAAAGAAATGAAACAAGGCATTCTGAAGCCAGGACATTTACTGTCCTCATCTGTGTCTTTACAAACACCACAGAAGGTATAATTCATTCTGGTGAACCTACACATTAGTTTATCCTGTCTATACTTTTCAAGCCACCTTACTTCAGAGAAAAATAGGGCAAACCCCCAAATCATAGCTGAATGCAGACTCCAGTTGAGTTTTGTTGATGTGTCTGAAGGAAAAAATCCTCCTTCAGCTTCTATAGGCTGCAGAAACTCCTCTATTTCTCTTAACGACCTATTCCCTCTGTCTGATTCAATACGGCCCACTGGCTATGGAAATGACAACACTCAGCAGGTGACAACAAAATGGTCAACAAACAGTGCTGAGATATGTCATTTTCTTCAAATACTTTCTCAGGAATTAAATGACAGACTACCTTATGCTGTGCCCTGTTCAGATCAAATATTTCTTTATTAAATGAAACTGTACACCTTTATATATAGTTGCCATATAAAATGCAGGTTTAAGTGTACTTTTCCAAGCTCCAATTGCAAAACAATTTGCTAGTTCCCACAACCCCCCCAGTCTCCTTTCAGTATATAACCCCTCGGGCAACAACTGCTTGGATGCTGTACCTTTGCCATAACTCCAGACTGAAAGCCCTGCCCTTATGGAGTCAATCTGATACATTTACTGTGACTGGGACAAATCGGAGTATGTAAATCAGCACCTTTGAGTCTCCTGAAACCAGGAAATTCTCTTGCTACGTGTTCCAGCTAATGGACCTGAGATGTCCCTTGGAACAGTGCTGTCTGTGCAACTCCTTTAACCTTTTCAGATTCTGATCTAGCCTTTGTTCCTAGCCCTTTTTAGAACCGTGCAATGTATCCAGTTAACCTCTGTTATAATTTAAACTGGTGTAACACCAGAGCTGATGCTATGTAACATCATAGCATTCAGTGGCATTTACACATGTTTAAAGTGCAAAAGAGCATTCAACAGTGAATAGAGGCCCACAACATTAAAATTTCTGAGAGAGTTTTTTCTGCCTACTTTCACCTTCAAGTACTTGTCATTGCTCTGAATCAAACTAATATAAAATGCACAATTAGATTTCTAAAATTCGAAATAAATAATCATCAGGTGTAAGAGTTTATCCTTTTATAAAAAGAGGATGTTCATCTGACAAGACTATCAATCTACAAAGTATTTGAAGAGTGACTGCTGATCAAACCTCATCAGATTCCCATGTAGATTAAATACTAGCTACAGAAAGAAGAACTAGCATCTATCCTCTAATCATAAAGGGAAAGCTGCTATGGGAGAGGCCTTGTCCCCGGAAAGGCACACTGCAAAGCAAGATACTAGTCTTTTCTTACCAGAGTTCTAGGGCTCCTTTCACAATATACTGGCATTTACACTGATTTCCTGCTTTTAAACAGTGTTTTGGTGCAGTGTTTGAGCTGTTAATAACTGGATATTTCATGTCACCCCAAATTATTGCCTCCAAGTCAATTGTGTGTTTATCTTTTTCTCAACATATCATTGAGTATGCTGGGGTTATTTTATTTTACTTAGATTTTGTTCCTAGTGTTCTTAAAATAATCCAGATTATTTTAGGTTCTGTCTACTTAGAATTGTATTCGTTTTAGAAAGCTGTAATTTCTTCTCTGTATATACTATCTCTTAAACCATAAATTCGTCATCGTTCATTTTATATTAGGGCATTACAGCATCCCATTCATTACTGTTACATCACTATTTCTGAATTACTAATTTGAAGTTTGTGTAATTGTTATCTTTTCTAGAGAAAACATGGTTGCATACTAAATGCTTTTGATTTTTAATAGAGATGTAGATTTAAAAAATGCTTTTTTTCCTCCCTTCTTGTGTTCAATTTCTGGACTGCATTTTGTTGAGAGAAATTAATGTCCCCTTCAGTTTTGTACCCAAACTCTCTGGATGCCACTTAATGTCGGGAAGAAAACTCATAAAAATAGCTATATATGAGCATAAGGTGATTTAGATTCAAAATTTAAGTATACAAAGTAGGCTAGGTGTGTGCCTTATAGAAATCATTCCCTCTTAGAGGTTTTATATGATCTCCAGATCTTGAGTTCTGACTTGTTATGTACTTGTTCTGTCTTGTTGCATTATGCACAGCTCTTCACCACCAAGAGAAAGTTTAGGATTGCTTTGCTGCATGGTTTGATCTGTAGCAGCTATTTCTTCTTAATTCATCTCTTCACTTCCACTTTATTTTTGGCTACTGATGCATAACTTAACCTTTACCTCATTCCCAAAATCTTTACTTTCAAACAACACAGATCTATGCTCTCCTACATGTCCTAAGTTTTGTCAGTCTCTCCACATTTTCTTCTTTTTGTCTGCCTGTGACACACTCTAACAGATGTCAGTTAGTAAGTCTACCCCTTTAACCCAATGCAGACAAGAAGCTGAACAGTCTTCTACGTTCTCACAAAGTGTACCACTGACATCATCATTAGCAATTGCCCTCCACAAGTCTCCAAGCCAGTAGAAGTCTTTTCTCCTGACATCTTTTTCAGCCTGGAAATATCCTCCATCAGTACTACCATCTGTTGCTTCCTCACCTTTAGTCTTGTGTCACTATTTCTGTGTTGACTAGTGTTATACAGAGATAACCTCATTATGTAATACTCACAATGACTGAAAATAGTAAATGAGAAGACGAATCTTCTCCCTAATATTTTATAGCACTCTAACACTTTCCTGTCTCTTTTCCCACTTTTTAAATTTTCTTGTCAGATGGGACTCTCTCTAATAATACAAATATTGGAAGAAATGAGATTTCCACCCAACTATAGCTTAGCCAATCAAGTTGTGCTCGTTTTATTACTGTCTATATCTAATTAAAACACTACAAAATTTTACATTACATTGGTGGGAAAAACAAACTTTAGAACTATGTATCTTCTGGTTCAATTAAGATTATTGATACTGTTTGGCTGATTTTAATACCTAACAAACAGTGTTTTTATATGGAAAAGTATTGGTACTTGTTTTCACCAGAGAAGCATCTGTTCTTCCATGACACTGTTAATTGTGTACAACTCTTGTACCTTCATCCACAATCATTCATTACTACAAAAATGTAAATAACTTGCTCGGTTCATTGATCTCTACTTTGCCTTAACAAAACATTTTCACAGATTGTGCTCAGTGTAAACCGGTTGCATGTTTAACATTCATGTTTACAATATATGGAGAACTTTACCCATGTGCTCTCCAGCAAGATGTTTTTTGAAAAAATGAACAGTGTCATTGCCCTATTATATTCTAATCTAATTACTATAGGTAAACAGCAACATCTTCCAAACATGACTAAATACTGTCGCAAAAATGTATAGTGAATTCTTTCTGCTCTTCGTCTATGTAAAACTTGATAGAATACCATTGTCCTATAAAGTGTGTCAACAGTTGTGGAAAAATAGTAACAGAAATGGAGGAGAAGACCCCTTTGGAGAATAGAGAAAAAACTCTGATATAAAAGATTCCTTCAAATTTGGCATTTGTTTCTACACCCTTTGTATTTGATAACACTAATTTATAAACTGGATGATAAAACTGCATTAACTTGAGGATAATACGAAAACATTTTCCAATTTTTCTGGTTGGAGATGTGGAAAAGCCTTCTGTTTTGTAACTACTGAGATATTAACAACCTTTGTTAGCATTCAGTTGATCACTCATGTGATCATGAGTACTTCTGAGAGTATCACATATATGATTCAAATTGTTATTTGCAGCTATTACTCAGATCAAAGAGTAGGATGGGATCAGCTCCTTGAATACAATTGTAGACACAGTCTTAAGTTAGTTTAAGGGTGCAGGTGGATGGGGTACTAGCTATCCACAAAAAGATAACTGTTAGTGTGCTTGCTTGGAGTGAAGAGAGTGTTAATAATTTTCCTCTTTCCTGAAAAACTTATGCTTAACTGACGTTCTCCAGAAAACAACCCAGTGACCCAGACATAGTATAAGCTACTCTATATGATACTGGCATCACCTGGAACTATTCACTAGAAAACACACATGTCACATCCATCCTGCACATTTACCTCACAATTAATAAAGGCCCCTCTCTGAAGAACAGTGGAATGCTAAGCTGACATACAGGATATAGTTGTACAGTTTCATATTAGTCTTATTATTACAGTGTTGGATATATTAATAAAAATAATTGAAAAAAGAAGATAAAATTATTAGGATGAGTGACATTGTTCAATTGTTCACAATGCTAGCAATTCATCTGGTTTCTTACATATATAGGGTGTGGGTGGTTGGTTTGTTTGGTTGTTCACTTGCAATACAGAAAAGCTAAAACAACATCAATGGGTCTAATAACCTGTGGCTTCTCTATACGAGGGACGTAAAGAGGCAACCAAATCTCCATGAGGTTTTGTCCACAAGCTGAGGCTTCCAGTGGAGTGAAAAGGCTGTGAAATATGTTTCCAAAATATAAGACTGTATTTCATGCATGGAAAGCCTGGGACCACTGCATGGAGTAAAGCCAAATTGCAGCATCTGAGCCATGTGTAGCTTCCAAGTAGTTCAAATATGCTCCCATTCTACATTGACATTACATGGTCAAGTCTGTGGTGATACAGAGGCTTCTAGGAAGTAGAACAAGGGTTTTCAGGCCTCTTGCATATTACAGATTACTTTGTTGAGTCATCTTGGACACAACTGGACATCCACTACAAGTATGCTCTATGTCAACCACTTCATTCAAGCTAAGTGGTTTGTACCTCGTGACTCTTCCTTCAATGAAGAACTCAACCTATGGGGTCAAATAGTTTTCACTAGGATTGTCTTTCCTTTGACCTTAGTAGAAACCTGATACTTTTTTTTCTCTTGTTGAATCTGATACTGCAATTACAAAGACCTTAGTTCATCACAAAATACTTTCTAGATGGGAGAGAAAGGCACAAGATAAAGTAAAAGGGAAATGCAAGTCTCATAAAATTTTCAACGCAAGATTCAACAAGCCTTATGAAAAGGTTCTAGGAAGGTAGGTGGGCACTTTTATGGAACAGATGGAGAATTCAATAATTGTCATCCACTTGTAAATCACAGGTCCACGACAGATCTTGCTATGGAGCTGAATGAGATTGGTGATTTGTTTTTTTATCTGTCATAGTTCTGTAGTTCAATTCCATTGAATCTATCAAAATTATCTAATGTGCAATAACTTCAGTGACATGACAGAAATTAACTAAGATCCTCCATTTAGTTTGATTTTGGCTTTGGCTTTGTTTTGTTTGTTTCTTTGTATTTGTTTGTGTTGTTTGAAACTCATAGTGCAAATCTACATCACAACAGTTATCCATGCCAATGCTCTCAACTGAACAAGCCTACAAAAAAAAAATTGTTGCACTGATACTTCAGTATCTCTCTGATTAAAGGATTTCTTCACAAAAAATGAGGTAGAAATAGGACATCATAAACAACTTACCCCAACAACTAGTGTCTATGGTAATGTAATGTTATATGAAAGCGTTACAGTTTCTTAACAGTTCAATAGGCATTGCTAAAGCAAAAAATGCAATTATAAAAGTTATCACTCTTGTATGTAGAAATACAAAATGTGTACTGCTCACTACAGTTCATATACACAGTCCTATTATTATTACTAATACCATCTTTCTATCTTAGTCTGACTTAAAAACTATTCCATTGTGATTGATTCCGAATATTTAATCTTCAAGAAGACATTGGTAATTTTAAAGGAAGAAACATATATTTTTAAAAATACTGAATTTTATTTGAAAATACCATACATTTTACTTTTAATTGTTTTACAGTTCAAATTGTAAGGTGTGTTCTTTTTTGTTCAAGAATTTTAAAAGCAACTAATTTAAATATGCAAAATTATCTTGAGTTGTTCATACGTGAACTTAAAAGCCATGCAACACAGGAAAATTAAGTAATTATGCCTCCAAGTTATTTACTGCAATTAAGCTCATTTATCATATGCAAATTAGTGCAAACTGGTCTCATTAGTTACTAAATTACTCAATATGAGCTGAACAATGTAGCACTCCAGTTTGTAATGAAAAATCCCTGTAGAGGCAAGCAGTATCAATTAAGCTAATTTGCATATGCAAATATATTCACTAACTTTCCCTTTTCTCTATATTTAGTTCTACATTTCCTGATTATTCCTGATTACATGAAGAATATGGGGTTACTGACCCTTTTCCACACCTTCTCAATAGCAATGAAGTTACAGAAAAATTTAGAGACCCTGGAATTATGAAAATCTTGCTAAATTTTACAACCAGTTTCAGCCAAATATTTAATAGGTACTAGAAGTAATTTTTTTTACTGGATTTATTTGATAAATATATATATATAAAAATGCAAACCTGAACATTTCTATTCTCATTATAACACCACTTTTCAGAAGAAAAGAATGTACCAGGTAACAAAACTAAAGCACACAATTTGGCAAGTCAAAATTCTTGTCACAAATTAACATATTGCCGTTATCCATTTTTCTCCTTCATTATATGCCATTCTACTATTCATAATTTGGGTCATTTTACTTGGAAAACATTTAAAAGATAGTGCACTGACATGAAGATTCTGACATAACAGAGTCTGAGCAATCACGGTTTGTGGTGTTTCTTTTTCCACAACACACAGTGGATAGTGTCTGGCTCCAAACCCACCATACAAATATCTTCAGTACAATATACAGCAATCAGCTGTGGCTTGGAGATTTTTTCATATAGAATCATAAAATCTTAAAGTGGTTTTGTGTTGGAAGGGACCTTAAAGATCGCCTGGTTCCAATCGCCCTGCCATGGGCAGGGACACCTTCCATCAGACCAGGGTGCTCAAAGCCTCATCCAAATTGGCCTTGAACACTTCCAGGGATGGGGCATCCACAACTTCTCTGGGCAACCTGTTCCAATGTCTCACCACCGTCATAGTGAGGGTGTGCATAGGAGTTGCATTTCATACAGAAGCAAAGTATAAGCCTCTTTGCATATCTAGATTTGTACAGATGACAAATGCAAAGGTGCATCCAGCCTTATGCACATGAAGTCCTTCAGAAGCTTTAAATTCCCTTTTGTCAGGGTTTTTACTCAAATTTTATCTCTGGATTTATGTAAAGCTAATAGTGTATGGATGATAAAGTCTACCATCAACAGAACAGAACTAACTGTATGATCACTGAGCACAAATTCTATCTCAGATCAAAACGAATAACTTTCTTACTTTTATTTTTCTTCTGACAGGCAGAATTTTAATTTTTTATTTTCTCCATTTCTTAACTGTATGTGAGAGAATACCTTTAGTAGTTGCAGCAATCACCAATTAAAGTTAGTTTATTAAACTGTATTTATACGTGATTCCTTAATAGTTGAAAAAAAAATTCGATCAATTAAGGCATTCTTCACTCAATGATGAGTAAGTATTATATGTAAATATATTGATTTAATATATATGGGCATGACTAACATGTATAATGTATACATAGACATGACTCACTGATACTACCTACTTGTAGACTCAAGATGTAAAAATATCACACTATGGTCTTCCATTTCTGTTTTTACAAGATCACTACAAATAAACTATATGCATTTTTAAAAAACATACTCTATTATGCTTCTCGTTTGTCTGTCAACATATTTTGAAGTATCAAAATATTAAAAGGATTAGAGAGGCTCCTTAATTTCTGAGCTTACACTTAACCCAGTCTTCAAAATATTAATAGCAAAAGGGATTACACAAACTATTAATTCAACTTCTTCAGATAGCAGACTTTGAAATCAAAATTCCCAAGGTGTAATCGAAGCTGTTTACTTCACTTGCTAACAATACTTATCATGATACTTATTGGAAAATAATTTCTAGGAGCAGCAGACTAAGTGAGAACATATTAGAACTGTATTCCACCGCAGAATCTGTCTGATTGTTGTTTTAAAAATAATTTTGTGTTCTGGTGACTATCTTTCTACCTATAAGATCACAAGACAGTACTTTGAAGTTCATTCCAATCTATTTAGAAGTGGTGTATTTGAACGCATGACCCAGCTTTTCCTCCCAAGAGTTGATTTCTAAAATAAGGCAAACTCTAAACATATCATGATAAACTTGCCACCACAAAATTAATTTTGTCCTTTATCCATCATCAATTATCTATCTCTTGCAAATATCAGAGTGAAACATCCTATTTTCAGTTGAGAGATTATTTGAAGTAATTTGATAAAAGCATTACCCATTCTGAAAAGGCCACACCTCAACAAATATTCAATACAATCCTGATGATAATTTTGATTGAAAACCCTCAGTTATGGGTACAAGGGCAACACAGGGGGGTTTTAGTAGTAGTATGATAAATATATATCGTGGAATATATAATTTATCAAAAATAAGTACAGACTCCCTCCCTTTCAAAACACAAGTGGAATCTTGTTTAAACAAGCATGAAAGTCACTAAGTAAAATACTCATATATCAGGTAGTTTTCAAAGTGGCCATCCTAGGTTTTTTCATTTTCATTCAGAAGAGTCATACTTAATACCTTAGGAGTGTATATAAATCAGTCTCAATGACATTTTGTCTAGATATGAGTTATAAATAATATTGTGAAACACATCCCTTTAGGATATATGATATGTTTATATACTCAACAAAATGATAAATTACATAAAATGAAATATCACAAAACTGCTATTTCTTATTTTTTTCTACATGTATGAGAAAGCATAACAGTGTTTCTGCTTAATATGCAAATGCAGTACCGTAGATAGTGATGCAGATCTCTGACACAGTAACTACAACAAATGTAGTCGCCTACAGAATCAAAAACTTGACCTATACCTCTGCCAAGAGTGCACAACTAAGCAAATCACTTAGTTCATGATTACTGTACCAAAGAAAAGTTAATTCTACCAGTTAATTCCATGTTTTACTAAAATTATCTTTGTTGCTATTCTGCATTTAGTTACTTTATAAAGATGAGAAAAATCTGACACTATCCATAGTGCTTTTGAATGCCACAGCTGAGTTAGTACAGAGAGATAGCTCTCAATCATTTTAAATTAAGTGGAATATTTCTCATGATAATATCCTAATTTACCTCTTTTGTACCTCTCAAAAGATAATACACGAGGCAATGTATTTGTGTTGAGAAGCTGTGTACATTGCTAAGTAAGAGCAGTTATTCAGTACTGCATTACCAGACTATGTGGTTGTTATTTCCATAGGGCTGGGGTTTGCCTTACTGCAGAAACACATCACATTTTCTTCTTTACTGCTTCTACTTCATATTTGATTACTGCAAACTAAGAAATGTTGTAGTAAGCCAGGCAAAACAAAGCATTCACAAGAATGTTTCCATCAGGTCACAGTTTTTCAGTTTAATCATCCTGGAATATGATGACTTGTACCATGTGACTAAATTTTTTGAAAAACAGCAGATTAATTTTTTATTCACAGCTAAGGAGACCTAACAGTCCTGCTTTGATTATTTTTTTATTCTTTGCAGATTACTCCAAATTTGTGATATATAATTGTGACAACTGGGATATCATGGAGGAAAGTAGTGCTCATAAACCAAAGTGGTGAAAAAAACCCCAACCCTAATTTGATACGTGACATGAACAAATCAAATCACTGTACAAAATACTAGCTTTTACACACAAATATATAAAGGCATTCTGCAAGCAAACACCTACTGCACACTTCTAAACAGAAAAATATTGTGATTCATCTAAAATAACACATGCCCTCCCACTCATTAACATTCTCCCAATCACTGACTTTCTAAATAGAAGAAATACAGGCATTAAAAAAACCAACCTCATTAATATAAGTGCTGACAACAATATTATTGCAATCATTGATGGAAATATAACTAGGTAGTTATTTTGATTTTTGTTGGAAAAGCCATTTTTTTACCTGTAAAATATGACTTCCCAAATGTGATTCAAATACTTCAATGGCAAGAGCACTGGGACTTCTCCTGCGCTGGGCACCTATAACTGAATAAAAAACAGTTATGTTGCAATGTCGGCACATTCATTTCTCATGCATTTAAACCACTGACATTAACTATTTAAATGTTTTGCATCTTATGCAACTGTTAATTTCAAATTTGCCTTCTCCATATAAAATTAGTATTTAATTCCAGACTCAAATCTGAAGGACAAAAAAAATAGCTTTTTTTAAAAAAAAAAATTAAAAGTTCAACAAATCTGGAAATGAATCATTTGTCCAAATATATCCCAAGTCACTGTAGGTTTAGGGTGATGAAAGCATGCAGAATTTAGTGAAAAATACCACTGAAAAAGCAGCTACACATAATTTAAATGTTTTGAAACTTGGGGATAAGAGCTAAATATTACTAATGAATTAGAAAGAGATGAAAGGTTTATCAGAACATTTATCTTATTTGAAATTGAAATGAAATAAACACAACATTAAAAAGCCAACATTAGTAAAAACATCTATATCAAAGTTCTCCTCAGTGTAGGGAAGTATTTTAGTATCCCAGATATCCATGTTAGTTGCTGGAATAGGTACTTCAAACTTCAGCTGCTATATTTAAATTATAAAAGTACGAAGTGAGTAATAGGCAGTTATGCTTCAAAGACTGTAGTGACTACAAAAAAAGGCTGAAAAATCATAAAACTAATACTCTGTTAAACTCTCCATGCCAGGAACACAAAGCCAGCAATCAAGTCTGAGTATAACCCAAATTAGGCATCCAGTGTAAGCTGAGGTTTCTTCTTAGGTCTAGGCTATCTTTGCCACATTATCAGAGAAAGCTAGAGCATAGAAAAGATGGCACAGGGTTGCAGGAGCCTTTCTTTCCTGTCTTGGTGACAAAACCAGCATATCCATAGCAGAGAGAAGAACAAAGTTCATTCTGCACCCTTTTAAAGTGTGTACAAAAGCATTTACACCCAAAGACTCTGGCACTCTAACACCTCTGAAACCATCACTCCACTAGTCCCTCTTTATGTATTGCTGTCTTTAAAATGTACAATAAGAAAAATGAAATACCAAGGATCCACCAAAAAAAGAAGAATGAATGACCATCATTACTGAACAGGTTAATTTAACACCAATGAAAACAAAATACAGAGCAACAATTTCTTAGCCTTCTATGATACTGAGTGCCAAACATGATATCAGTAGGAAAAGATAAATGCCAAGTAATGATAGTCATATTGACCTAAAAATGTAATATCATTCCTTATTGATGTTTCATGTAATTTCCTTGCAGGAAATTCTAAGCTATTTATACTGGGCAAACAGGTGGCTTCTTAGCTAATAGATTAAGGCAATAGCTCATAATTACAAATGGTGACTGCTGTAGAGACAGCGTTTTATGTGTCCTCCTCTTTTCTCACATTCAAGGACACAAACATTAACAATGTAAGAGAAAAGTCTTCTGTAAGACTACATTTCTCAGAGAAACTTTAGCTTTAGTCGTGGCACTAAACAAAAGATATAGCACTGTAAGGAATTTCAGTATTCCCATCGTGATTGCTGTCAGTTAGCATGGAGCTTTTTATGGTTATTTCATTTAGAGTCTATCAGAAACCAAAAGGAAATTCACAGTTTTGTCTTGCTTCATAATAGTCTCCATAAGAACTTTGTAAAAAGTGAAAACCCCCTCCCCCGGAAAACCTGCAAAACCTCCCTGAAATCCTTCAGGTCCTTTCATACTTCTATCTAGATTGTGTTATATTTTCCATATGTTGTCTGAACACATCATCATTTGGAATTTACCTTTCAAATATTTTTCTGCTTCCTGCCCATATTCTTCATTTACAAACTGCTACAATTTGAAAGTGTATACATTACATATTGAATGATGTCAATTGCAAATTTTTTAGCAGTAAGTATACTAATCTGAATAAAGTGTGTGAAGTCAGTGCAACACTTTAAAACAGTATCTTCAACTTAAATGACACAGCCACACAAACAGGTAAATCATCAGTTTTTCATACTTGGGACACTCAGTTCTATAGCTCAAATGAAAACACTTTAAGGTCAGTGAGTTAACCAGAAATCAAGAGAAGGTCAGATCTTAGCTTTAAAATTTGTCAATTAAATTCTCTATCGATGACTGTATCCTGGTATGCATATAGAAAAGTATCTTATAGTATTTTCATGCCATTGAGTTCACTGACATTTTTATAACAGTAGAACTATGGGATTTATGTGTCTTGCACTTAGTCAGGTGATGTGGGGTTGTAATGACAGTTCCTAATTTTACAACCAGCATAAATACATTACACAGAAAACCATTATGCTTCTGGTAGCTACGCTGCAACTCTTTTTTGATAACTGAATAGATGTTAAATATGCACTTTACTTCATGCATTTCCATAACTATCATTCTTCATATTTAGAGGAATGAGACAAGAATATTGAGATAAATAAAGAACAAGGGAAACTTAAATTATGTGATCTTCTGAATTCATTGCCTCATTATTTTACTTACTTCAGCTTTCACAATTTCTTGATACCTATTTGCAACAGAAGAAATATGCTGGTTTAGGTAGAAATGCATATCACATTGACACCTTTCAGAAACATGGCAATCTCACAGTCCAGTCACAGCACAAAGCCTCTTATTTGTATTGAATTAATTGTTGGCATGACAATAGACGAAAGGAAGACATAGACTGAAACAGTTGGATTAAACAGCAGGTCCAATGTTATTTTATTGTAAAATTTCAAAGCATAAACTATAAATACTGAACTGGCTTCCATCACACAAGCCACAGTCATTCATCTAAATGTCTCATCCTGTGGATGGAACCATCAGCAGCCAGAGTTCAGCTGCTCACAGAAAACTTGGAAAGCGAGAAATTTAAGATTTATATCACAACATCTATAAATCAAACCTCCACAGACCTAAAGATGTGGATGCACATATTTCTAAAAAATGTGGATTCCCTTTTAAATGCAGACTCCTTACAGAAACGAAATACTGAATGCATTAAATAAATTTCTACTTTTGAGTAACAGAAAGCAGAGGAAATTAGGTTGTGGAGAAGGTTAAGTGT
>WEIV01004714.1:3716-18771 GCA_013390005.1 Calyptomena viridis | reverse complement strand
CCCAAACCAGGACACCTACCAAAATGTTGGTGAGCTAGACTTAATCAGACAATAAGTAGAAATGTTTCTGCAATTATTTCTCTTTAAATTATTCATTTTAAATAAAAAAAGGTATCAAAGGAAAATTCTGAACATGATAATATATGAAAGGTAATGGAATCCAAAATCAGTGGTATAAGTTATGCTACTAAAGTTATATTTAGGCATTTAATTGTGCTAAGAATCTTTTGCTTCCACAGTTCTTCAGAAGCTAAAAACATTGCTGAAAACTCAGGTTTTCAGGCACCTGAATTTATACTCAGGAGCCCAATTTAAAACACCCACTTCTGTATTCCTCATTCAGAGTCTTTATAAGAAGCAGCTGTGGTAATGAAGTTTAGGAAAAACGTTTGTTGGTTTTTTCTTTGAATCAAATTCCAAATTGTTACAAAATCTTTTTAACCTTAAAAAGAACTTGCAGTATATCTCTGTATGAGAATAATATAGCTTTCATTTTGATATTGATTTTAAAATACTCCTGAGCTTTATTAGAACATTTGAGACACAGCCTTGCCAGACTTATTTGCCAAAAAGCCATAAAACATAATAAAGGATTTGCATTGCATCACAATGTGTCTCTACTGATATGAGAGCAGCCTACTATGAAGTATGTTATTTAATTCAAGATGCTAGGGAACTATATAACAGATGAGCAGAAGGGAACACTTAGAATGAACATGAGAGGGGGAAAAAGGTTGTTTTTTAAAAAAGTAGTCTATCAACACAGGCCCAAGCATTCAACACTTCCAAAGGAAGAGATGTAATCCTCATCACTGGAGCAGTTTAGATTTAAGCCACACAAGTTGCATGGGAATATATAGCAGAGAAAAAACCCACACTGCCTTGAGTTGAATAGTTTGAATCACAAAATTAACTAGATTGGAAAAGACCTTTGAGATCATCAAGTACAGCCTATGATCTAGTATGTCTTCTGCCTTTGAGACAGAACATTGTATAATGATGCAAGTGACAAGTTTTTAGTTGGTGTCACGGGGTGGTTGTTTGATGGTTTTGTTTGGGATTTTTGTTTCATGTGTTTTAGACAATTCATGGCACTTAGAGCTCTAGAGTTACAATGGTCAAATATGCTGGACTCTTCGGACTTGATGGTAGTTAACCTCTCATAGAATTCCTTCATCCATACTTCCATACTCACTAAATGACTATCACGACTCACACATCTAAAGCTGCTACATTTATCATGTACCCTTTCTCTGTTGGGTTTTTATATCGTCATTTATGCATTACTTTGTTTTGTTTTTTATAGTTACTTTCTTCCCAGTGTCTCATTTCTATTCTTTACAGTGGTCTCCATTCATCCATCCACCTTGAACAGTTCTGGTGGAAGAAATTTCTTTCCCAAGATATTCTGCAGTTTTTTTGGCATTTGAAAATTGAAATTCTACCTGAATTTCTGTCTCTGATGCTATAAGAAAACTATTTACTAAGAAAGGCATATTTGAGGAAAATTGTCCTAGAGTCACCAACTCTTTCTTTCAAAGTATGTTATGTCTATTATTTTTGTTTTGATATGTGTTTTGAGACGTACCAAAACAAGTAATAACAAAACTAGTAGTGCTTGCAACAGAATGTACCATAGAATATTACTGTGCCTCAATTTAAAGAAACCAGCCAAGTAAAGAACAGAAACAACAGAGAAAGGAACTTAAGGAGCCAAACAAAGGAGGGGCATTACACAACCAGGAGCATTGTCTTAAAGGAGTTCATGAAGTGATCAATCAGAACTTTGGGGTCTCCAAACAGAAACAACCACCAGAGACCCTCGGTGAAGGACCTCAGAGGCCCTATAAGGATATGGATATGTGCTCATAAGTGTTGTGAAATGTCATGAATGTGTAGCAGGATTGCAGGAAATTAAAATTAAAAATCATGTAATGCAAACATATAAGCTGTAGCTGAGATGTCATGGTGTGCACTTTGGCTAAACGATTATCAGTGAATTCAGTGGCCTAGCTATGGTCAAGGTATAATAGCTCAATGACATTAAATTCAAAAAATCAAATATGGCTGCTAGTACAAAAGTCAGCCTCAGCACTGTCTAAACCTTATTTGATTTGTGAGTTCTGATCAGCTTTTTTTATCCTCAACTACAATGTCTTTTTCTTTCTTGGAATAAGCTCATTAAGTTCTGCCTTTCCAAAAATTCAAGATTTACTTCAGAATAAATTTCCTAGGACTTCTAGTGTTTTACAATGATGCTTTCTTACCTCCTTCCTTGGAGCAGAGAGTGATCAGTGTGTGAACTGTATCCATCAATTCCAGCTGCTGTTTCTGTAAGACACTGTTATTGCTTGTTGCCTTGTTTAACTGCTTCTCTAGTTCTTGGATTATGTAGCTTTGTTGTGTGACTAAGCTTTGTAGGTTCTCTTTTTCTTCCTTCAAAGTGGCTAGCTCCTCTTTGTGCCTTTCTTCCATTTCTAAAATTCTGTGCTCAAGAAAACTAAAATGAAATAAAAAAAAAAGTAGTTAATATTTCAAGTCAACCTTGTTAAAAATACAAAAAACAGAACTTTTTTTCACTGTACAATTCACTACCTAAGTCAATAACTCTCAAAATGTCATATCTAGTAAATCAGCCCACATATTTTCTCTGTCAAGTAGCAAAACACAACTGATATCTAAGATTCCATTTTGTGATGATTGCGTGCTGCTTAANNTAAGATTCCATTTTGTGATGATTGTGTGCTGCTTAAAGTATATGGAACGGTTGTATGGACGGTGTTACTGTCCTCTAAGTGCTTGGACATAAGGCCAGAAACACAGAATCTGCTGAGTTGGAAGAGACCCACATGTTTATATGTAAAAACTCAGGCAGAAAAGCCTAAGGTAAGAAGAGGGAGGAGAAGAGCAGGGCATTGAAGAGGACATCATTGGTAATGTGAATGGGTCAATATAATAAGAGACAAAAAGCAGGGGCAAACCGACAAAGAGCTTGTGAAGGGACTTGCCACTGAATGGAAGATAAGCATTAGGAGTTATGGAGAATTATCAAGGCATATGGAACCCATAATAAAGGTACCATTTGATGAGGTTTGGGAAGTTGGGATAAGAATTGCACTCCAGATGAGTGTTATCTGCTTTCACATTAAGAACAGTACTGTTTTCCCAAAAATTAAATCAAAAATTTGCATTTCAATGTAGGATATTCCACCACATTCCCAGGCCATGTTTTCTTATTCCACAAAAGGCTCCTCAGACAGAGAACTGTTGGGCATTATACTATGCAACCTGCTTTCATCAATTTTTATACATTATTTTACACATGTATAGAAACATTCTCTGGATTAATATTCTTTTTCTAGTACGCTCTCTGTCCTGTGCTGGAAGTGTACTATTTACAACTATCAAATGCGTATCAAATTATATCTAAAAGAATAAGTGTTGTAGAAACAAAGGACAGCTAATATCTGTCAACAGGGAACATGACTGCTTTTGTTCTGTGATGGGAGATAAGTAGAAAGAATTTATTAACATTAGATAAAGAAATTAATTCAATCTATCTGCTACTTTCTCTTTAGGGATTCTACTGTACACACCAAAAGAGGTGTTTCTCATGCCCACAAACCAACTGGTGGTTATAAACTTGTCAACAAACTGCTTCCTGTTCAAGTCAGTCTTAAGTTTTACTTATTTGTGCTTTCTCTCCACCTTTGCTTTTACTTCTGGATAATAGATCAGTGGCAAAATGCCTGCATAATTTCAGGTCATTTAACCTAACTGAAGAATGCAATAAAATCCACATGGAGTTGTTTCTACTTGATATCGTAGAGCCCTAATATGAGCTGTCACAGATGATAACAATGCAAAGCTTAAATTCAGGCCCTGGATTTGCTGTACAAGCTAGAGTGAACTCAAACTTTAAAAAAAAAACAACAAACCAAACCAACAACAACAACCCACAACTAAAACAAATAAACAAACAGGAACCAAATAGTGGATTTTTTTTTTCTGAAACACTCAAAATGTGGGACTTAAAAAGATACTGAAGAAAACACAGTTTATATCAGTATATCTAGTTCTATGAAAACCAGAAGCATCTGGGTAAAGGGAGCAAAAAAGAAAAGATGGGAAGGGAAAATACTCTTTTGTGAGGTCCCAAACACAAAGGGGAACATGATATCTCATTTTAAAAGGCTCATTAATTAGTCACAAAAGCATAACAAGACTTGGTGGACTCAAATAAGATGGTAGGAAGTCATAATCTGAAACAAAATATGGATTTTGAAGCCAAAGACTATAAATTATTTCAACACTTTATCAGACTTGTGACTGATTTTTTTCATCACTTGAACTCTAACATTAAAAACCATGCTCTAGATACACATGGATTTTTTTTGAGACTATTTATTCAGAAGTCTTTGAGCTTTGTTATGCTGAAGGCAGAAGTGGTCAAAAATGTTGAGATGGATTTTGTTTTAGACATAAAATATTGTTCAAAAAATCCCTTATCAGTTCTATCTACTTTTTCACAGAAAAATTGAAATCTTCATTATGACCCTAGGTTTTAACTTTTCTGATGGACTAGTAATATCAATGCTCTTGGGATAGGAACAAGGTGGGCCCTGGGCACAGTCTGTTATAGAATGAGTGCTAGCTGAGGCCACATCCCAGTCTGACATCTTACAGTCCACTGAAATGTTGTGTATTATCAAGGTAAGAGACGATAAATATAAAATATAGCTTAAAATATAGTTAAATAGTAAGAAAAGACAAAAATGTTCCCTTTATCTTGTCCATATTGTAGTACAGTACAATGTATTTCCTTTCTTCCACAATATCCTATTTGTATGTCTAAATGATTTCCATATATAAATGACTTCATGCAAAAGAAAGAGCCTTTGACAACAACAATTTGTCCATTGCATTATTTGTTTCCCATTGTGGCCTTCCTAAGACCACAGTAAATGAACCCATGGTGAGACGGTCTTACTTGTAGCAACACTGGCCATGTTGAGCAAGAAAGAAGAAGCTGACAATGTTTAGAGTTTCATAGTTTGGCATCTACAGAGACAGACAGCAAGCAGATGTTTTACAGCTTTAACGATAATACACCCTAATATTTCTGAGTGGTGTGTCAACATGTGGTGGAAAGATGGAAGTCTCATAGCACTTGGTTCCTTTACAGTTTTGTATGTAGATTAAAAGTCCTGTTATTATAAACTGCAAAACTAAGCTATTTTCAGGAATGCATATGCATTTATGCAATGAGCTTTCTATAGCCATAAATCTATATCAGATAAGAGTAAGTCCTGAGGATAAGACCACTCCCTGTATTCCTGGGAGAAATCCAAAACATTCATTTTGTTTTACTAAGAATCAATGAGAAACCTTTGGTCAAAGCTCCAAATGAGCAAAAGCAAAGTCTTCACATAGATCAGGGATTTCTGAACTGGCCTGTTCCAAAAGGAACAAATCCTTAAACAGCGTGAGAAAAGCTGCTCTTACGGCTTTTGACTCCACTGTGGCCAAAATTTTTCATTGGTGTTGTTACATTAATATTTGTTATAGTTCATTTAAATAAAAAAAAAAGTGCTAGGAATCTCATAAAAAAATCTTGAAATAGATTGAAAGCAATTACAAGGATATTTAGATATTCTTTTTAACAGTTGCAAGACCATTCTGTTGCCCTTTTTGTGAGATCAGACAACTTCTAACAGACAAATGTCACGAAGAGAGAGCTTTGCTGAGTGCTTGGTGAAGATGTTTTCTGAAATTTTAAAGAAGCATTGCAAAGACAGAGTTAAAATGAAAGTATTTCTAATAGTTTTCATTAATGACTATTGCTAACACAAAATAGTAAACAAAAATAAGGCTGTCTCTATACCAATTAATCAAAAAATCTGTAAAGGCTGACTGAAACATTCTTTTATAACACTTTCCATAAAATGTTATGGCTCTTTTTTGCACTATTTCCTATACATCTGAAATTCCTATACATTTCCTGTAGATTTGAAATTTCTCTGTTTGAAATACTACTGGTCTAGACAAATGAAACTATTGTGGGAACCACAACACAATAAAAATATATCACCATTTACTAGAAACATCATATAAATACACACACATATATGTATAAAGACCTGCATATATGTGTGGGTTTTATATTTATATCCTTCAGTTTGGGGAAATAAATCAGTCATTTGGGGAACAGAATGAATCGTGAAGAAAAAATATTATTAACATGAATCATTATAACCAATATTATCTGTTGGACAATGACTCTTTGGAGTCATTATATAGAATACAATTAAGCTAAAATCAAACACTCACCCCCACACCTCAAAAACAGACAAATTTAATTTTCCTAAAGGTTAGCTATGTCTCAATGTCTAATGTAGTGATTTAGGTGGAGCTATGAATCTATTTTCAACACTAAAATAACTTGTTGACTTTGTCAGGATATAAGCCAGTGGAATGCCTTGGTGGAACTGTGCTATGTCCAGCTGACTCAGAAAAAGCCCTCTAATAACGGTGGAGAGAGTAGAACACCCATACAGAAGTCAAAGAATGACTTCAAGTTAAAACTGTTGTCATTTTAAAAGGTGATGAAGTAGAACATATAGGAAGCACTCTGGTAGCTGTCCAGGGAGGAAGGAAAGTCTGGTTTAGACAATCTGCCTTATAAGGTAGGTAGTTTGTTCACTAATCCATTCCAGACCACAGGATTTTAAGAGATTTTTTTAATCTTTGTTTTCAGAGGCCTCAGCTGAGACGTGTGAGAGCAGGATATAGGCCAGGTCTTAAGGACAGACGTCTGTTACATTAATATTTTTAAAAATTAAAATATATTAAATACACGGATAAAACTTGTACTTTGTTGAGCTATTCAATAAATAAGG
Source organism: Calyptomena viridis (assembly GCA_013390005.1). NCBI lineage: Eukaryota > Metazoa > Chordata > Aves > Passeriformes > Eurylaimidae > Calyptomena > Calyptomena viridis. Next base: position 11,872 of record WEIV01004714.1, on the reverse strand, counting down.
ACAAGTAATGTCATGCTGGAAAAAAATTATTTGGCCATAAATATGTGGGTTTCTTGTAGTGTGTATATATATGGGGACACAAACAGGTAAAGGATTTCAATGTCTATTTTTGAGTGCAAGAACATTATTTTCTCATAGAGACAGTTTCTTTGTTCTCCTTTTAGAAAAAAGAAATTTTCCTTATATTGTTAGATGCTGATCACTCATACTTACCTGGGTGGCCTGATATTGTCCGATCGTTTAAGGAAATATGAAATACTGGCCCATATTTCTCAAGGCCAGTAAAATAACCAGAAAAGTAAAGTAATCCAAAATTCCACTATATTTTTCCTCTTTTTTTTTTTTATTTTAGTAAATAAAAAGGTTTTTTTTACACTTGCATATTGAAACAAATAGCACACTGTAAGTTAAATGCAGCTGGTTCACTCTTAAGAAAAAAAAATGGGCTCATAAGCCACTTAAGCAGCAAGATCTTTCAAGAATAAATCAAAATAGCATTTAGAAAGCTCTTGTGGGAGAAAAAAATGACAAGGGAAGAAACCACCATTTACATTATAGTGGGTGGGAACCCACAAAGCTAAATTATTTATGGCATGAGAGCACTCAATAGAAACATGATTCTAGGGCAAATGTGACTCTACTTATGCCATGGAAAGTCTTTCACTTCAGTGGGATACAAAGAAAAAAATCGGCCCTTCTTCCCAGCAGAGACAGGAAGAGAAAGGCCAAGAATAGATGTATTTCTAGTCTAAAGAACATGCACTCGCCCCTTGATGATATTCAGTGTTCATTTTATTTAAGACTAATATGCAAGTTACTGTAGTACCTCAATGATCAGTTGTTGTTACTAAAAGATTTGGCATTACTTTCATCCAAAATCCAATTCTCACAAAGTGACTAAGTTTGTTATTTTTATTTTATATAGAGGAAATTTTAGCACAGAGAAAGAAATGATCAACCCACAGTATACCATCTGTTTTGATTATTTTTGCAATGACAATAGTTCTTACACTGGTTCCCACTGCAGTGTAAACCTACTGCAAAAGAAAGGCCCTTTCCAAAAAAGCTTACAGACCATGTAGGTAATGTGGAAAAAAGGAATTTTCTCTATTTCATTGGTGCAAAAGTGATATAGAGAGGGATAAAGAGAATTGAACTGCAAAGAGTTACTAAACGCAGCCTGATGGGTAATCAGTAAATACTGTTTAAATTTAAGCAAGCTAAAATCATTGGCATGTCCAGAAAACCAGTATCTGCTGAGACCACTGAGATTTTTCCCACAGTGAACCTGACACACGTAGTTGATTTCAAGATCAGGACCTGCAAGGCCAAGACTACACAGTTCTTTGTTAGGAGTAGATGATGATTTATATTTTAGTGTAATAGTAATACTGCTCTTTCCCTAATTTTATCACTCCCAAGGAGAGCATAAAAGAACCTGCACAGTGCATGCCAGGTTCTTGCTTCATTACAAGGTGAGACTCCACATGCTTTTCCATTTATCCACATATATCTTTACCTCTGAGAGAAGCAACAAGGTGTGCTTTTTAACATAGCCCTCCTTTTCTTCTGACTTTTCACAGACAATTTCATCATAATGTCAGCCAAGTCAAAGATCAACTCAAGTAAAATTTATTTGTTTTCTGACACAAAGGCTTTATAGTCTGATACTTTACTAAGGTAAATAAATAAATTCGAATTAATAATGATATAATATTTGACCAACTTTGCAACTAGACACATTTAACAGACACATTTCTTTGTAACAATATTTTCTATTTTCTCCATTATCTGGATTTTGCCTTCGTAGCTCCTTGACCACCATGGTGTTAGTCTGCTTCATGTATAACCTTGGGTAAGGTTTTTCTGCCTCAGTTGCCAATCGAATCTCTCAAAGGGCAGTCAGGAAGGGGAATGCCTTTTCCCCCTGTACTGCCAATGCCCAGGTGCTGGCAGCAGGGGCTGAGGGGCAGCCACGGTGAGAAAAGGCCAGGATTGCCCCTTACAGGGCACAGCTGGTTCCAACAAGCTCCAGCCGACCCACCACAAGGTACAGAGTGAGGACTGAGGCAGAAAGTGAGAGAAACAATGCTGCAGACCCTAAGGTCAGAGAGGAGAAGGGAAGGAGGCACCGGAGCAGACACAACCCTGCAGCCTGCTGGGGAGACCATGGTGGAGCAGGTATTTTCCATGGAGGACCCCATGCTGGAGCAGGTGATGGCCAGAAGGAAGCTGCAGTCTGTGGAGTGCCTGTGTGGAACAATCTTATCCTGAAGGACTGCAGCCTGTGGGAAAGAGCTATGTTGGAGAAGGGAAAGAGCATAAGGAAGAAGGAGAGGTAAAGTGTTGTGCACTGTCCACAATCCCCATTCCTCATCCCCTTGCATTGCTCAGGGGGGAGGTAGAAGAGCCAGGAGTGAAGTTGACCCTGGGAAGAAGGGGAGATAGGGGTGAAAGGTCTTTTTGGTTTTGTTTCTGTTTCTCACCATCCTACACTGCTATTAATTGGCAGTAAATAAGCCCATTTTACTCATGAGAGTAACTGATGAGTGATCTCCCTGTCTTTATCTTGACCATGAGCTTTTTCATCATATTTTCTCCCTGTTCTGATGATGAAGAGAAGTGAGAGAGTGGCTGGGTGGGCATCTGGCAACCAGGTAAAGTCAACCCACCACACACGCTCTCTGACATATTACATTGCCAAGCCCAGTGACTTCATGTGCTGAGTCCCTGTGTCACAAAAAAGCAACATTGAAACTGCTTCTTTTGCTACTTAAAAAAGTTGTGCTGCTAAAGTTTTTTCATCAGCTTCAACATAAACCCCAAATGTTTACCGCTGACTTATTCTTTAAATGATGCATGGCTCTAAGTATGTTATCTATGAGTCCAAAAGGAGAGATCCTTCTATATGTCACCTTTGTTTCCATCAAAATTAGACAGATTAACTACTGAATATTTATTGTTTCTTATGTACTTTAAGGTAGTTGAAAATCTCATAATTTTTTATTAATATTTTTCCACTTGAAGGTGCTCCTAAAAGTTATTCCTATGCTTTTGGGTAGCAGAAACTTTTGTCATATGACTAAGTTGTCATGAAGCAAACTAAGATACAAACTTACAGTGAACATGAAAAGTGGTAAAAATCAGCTTATATTTATCATATAGGAGCTAACATAGTGTAAGTTCACACCTTAGGTCTTTTAGCCATTTGATAAACATTACCTATGCTTTCCACTTACCACATATGCTTCTTTCATTCCATCAGTTGCTTAGGACGCACACACAGACCAACTTCTGACGAACACAGAAAGAGTACAAGAGAATAATTCTTACCTGTTTTTCTCATGAATTTTTAGGATTTCGTGTGTCTGTTGTAGCAGCTGTTTTTCTAGCTTGTATGTTGACAGTGAATTTTCCAGTAGCTGAATTTCAAGTCTAGATGTTTGATTTAACACCTTAAGGAAAAATTAAAAAATCAATGTTTATATTGTCCTTATTGTTTTGCTATAGCAGCATAATACAACCCTTTCATTCTGATTTGATGAATTTTAAAAATAGTTTCTAAATCCTTTTTTAACCTCAGCTGCTCAGCTGGTGCAAATGAACTCAGTCAAGCTACACTGATATGTACCAGCTGATATTCTGGCAACCTGTTTACTGTAGAATAATACTAAACCAGCAGAAAAAGACAAGGTGACTGCCAAATAAACTTCATGTCAATGGATAGAACAAGAGGCATGCCTCAAACATGCATTCCTACAAAGCGTGCTTAAACCAGAAAAGTGCAAGAGTACTTGGACTGAAGTCAAAGTATTGCCTCTGCTGTTTTGTAAATAGAGCTTCTACTTCAGCTTTCCCCTGAGTTCTCTCCTTTGCAGTGTTGGCAGAAATCTGGTGTTTGCTTATGTGTCCACTACTTGTACACTTGCACAGATTTTTAAGATGAAGACTGTGATCCTAAACATTGCTCTATGTAATTCTCTTTCACTTTAGTGGTGGTCTGTATCAGCAGCAGAAGTTTCAAAAAGTACATCAGACCAAAAGAAGATTTAACTAGATGAAAGAGAATGGACTCTAAAAAAAATAGTTCAAGAGCAGAAATAGCAGAATGTTTTCAAGAATGAAATCAACAATATTAAGTAATGTTAACTGATGTTTTTGGGTTATTGTCATTCATTACAAAGAGTCTGAGTAAGTGTGTAAATAGTTTTTGTGGATATGTGTGCACACAACAAAAACAGATGAGATGCAATCACTTCTGGAAAATTATACTTCTTTAATGGAATCTATTAGACCTTTCTTGGAAGGACATTAATTAGCATCATCATAGGATTTTATGGTAGCATTTCATCATGCACAGATTCATAGAATAGTCTGAGTTGGAAAGGACTTTTAAAGGTCATTCAGTCCAATCCCTCTGGAATAAGCAGGAACATCTTCAACCAGATCAGGTTTTTCAGAGCCTCAATCAATCTGACCTTGGATGTATCTGGGGGTGGAGCACCTACCACCTCTCTGGGCAACCTGTTCCAGTATTTTATCAACCTCATAGTAAAAACTTTCTTTAACTTAAATCCACCCTTCTCCAGTTAAAACCATTACCCCTTGTCCTATCGCCCTGATAAATAGTTTGTCCTCATCTTTCTTGGAGGCCTTCTTTAGGCACTGGAAGACTACACTCAGATCTCTACAGCTTTCTCTTCTCCATGTTGAAAAATCCAAACTCTCTCAGTCTTGTCTTCACAGGAGAGATGCTTCAGTCCTCTCATCATCTTCCTGGCCCTCCTCTGGACTCACTCCAAGAGGTCCATATCTTTCTTTTGCTGAGGACCCCAGAGCATTCCTGACTGGAAGTTGTTACATAACATTAAAAAATGAGAATGGTTCTCAAGCTCAGTTCCCTGCCTTATTTTTGTTTGAAATCATTGACATTCTCAGAGCTACATGAATCGTCCTTTCTTAAAGGTACAGAGGTTGAAAAATTTGGAAATTGTCAGTATGCAGCTCTTGTTTTGTTCAAGATTGGAACATTCATTTGAAAGGGAAGTGCCAAGACACATCACAACAGTTCCAGAAGGACGTGGCAGAAATTGAAGGTGTATTATGAAGATTGGCAAGGAGTAAGAAGTCGGGAAAGTAAAAACAGATTTCCAAAGAGGATATATCTGTGGAGCAGCCTACAAAATGTCAGTAGAGCTTCAGGTAGAGAAGAAAACCTGAAGAGAATCTGTGGGATTTCAGATGGATCAGGGATTGAGAGGTTAGTGAGATTTAAGGTGGTGGAGGCTCTATCTTCAGTCCTTCACACCTCTTGGCTGTGGTATGAACACTGCTTATTACAAGCATGAGAACCTGATGTGCCTTTCTCCTCGTGTCCTACAGACCTTCATCATTCTGCCACACAGCTGGCTGCCTCTATCACTGTCAAGAGCAATCTTTTTTCACTTTCTTGAGCTACCTGCACACTCTTTTCTGATTGATGGTAGAGTCAGGGACTACAGGGACTTTCTCATACTGCTGAAAGAAGGAAGATGGAATATGTCATCATCAAGCTGAAAGTCAGCGCAAGTACTGCAACAAGGAAGAGCCACTATAGTTTGTATCTTGAACAACCTTTAAACTCTTCATCAATAGGTATAAAAGGAGGAAGTCATCAACTGCTCCATTCAGTTGTCAGTGACACCTCTACCTTGAAGTGAATCCTCAAGGGAAAAGTGAGACAGAGGTTATGTACATTTTGTCACTTAAATGCTTAAAGGGGGAAACCATGAATAAGTTCTCAACATTTAAGTAGTCCTTTTGGGATATAAGAAGAGTTCCTTGGCTTCCTTTACACAACATATGATACTACATTTAGTAGGTCTTTACCTCTTATGTTTACAATTACATATTTTGCTGATATTGAATTAAAGACTTTCCCCAACATTCTCATAAGTCAATATACTATGTTTTAGAAACTGTGGTAACTTGAGATCACAACACTTATAAGTGAATATTGATATATTAGACAAAAGGTAGGAGAAAAGACACAGGGAACACATGTAAGACGTGTATCTGTCTTTCATAATTACTGTTATTTCACAGTGTACTCTAATGTGAATACATAAAAAATTGATAATGATATTGTAAAGATGAGTAAGAACATTAGAACAGAAGATACAATCTTTCAAGAAGTACACATGCTAGTAGAGCAAACAAATAAATGCAATATTTTAATTACACTATTCTAAATGAACACTGAAAGCAGTGCAGCTGGTAACACACTACGTAGTATGAAGATCCTTAGGAAATCAGCAAAACCAAGGACAACAAATATGCATCTTAAAATGATAAAAACATTCAAAAGTCAAAAAGTACCTATCTTTGCAATAAGCCCAGTATTTAATTGTACTCTATGTTATGACAGTGACATGCATATTTTCAATCACAACAGCGATTTTAGTGCTAGGAGTTATATGGAAATGGTTCTTTAGATTCATATGATATTATACAATTTTGCAGTAATAAAAATACACAGTGTTTTACAAAGAAACTGATGCTTGTTCCTTTCCAAAGTTTAAAAGCTACAGATGTACACTACTTTTCAAATGGCTGGAAACAACTTGCAGAAAATAAACAAACTTTCTTGGAATAGTAGAGACAAACAGCAATGGAGATCAAAGGCTCTGATTTAGCCTGAAGCTCATTATTTAGCTTGACACTTGTATCATTCACAGTTGGTAGCTGTGCTGTTTATTGAAAGTCAAATGGTGATTCAGTTTCCTGGACAGCCCCGCCTTTCTTACACACACAGAGCTAAATATTACTAACCAAGTGAAATCAAAAGAAAGACACCTAACAAAGGTCAATCATCACCACTGCTGGTACCAAGAAACAGAATGTGTAATGTTTCTTGAAGCCCTGTGTTGAAATGTTTTGTGTGATGATGCCTTAGAAAGGAAAGAGGATGGGAAACCTTCTCTTCAATTAGCAGCTTTTAGAAAACTGCTGGGGAACATACCTGGGTTTCAACATCCGTAAGTTTTCTTGTCTGCTCTGCTGTCTGGCTGAGAAGGCTGGTCCCTATCTCCAGCATGGTGGCAGTGTGGTTCTGCACTGCATTCTGCTGCAGCTGCACCATCTCTGATTTCATGTTTTCCACAATGTAATTCTCAAGCTGTAAAAGAGGAAAGGTTGTAACTGTAGAATGTTTACCTGTTTAGGCATTCTGGTGACCTAAGGGTGCATAACTGGCATTCTTGTCAAAAGTGGAAATTCTAATATTTTCAGGGGGAGCCCAAGTTTCTTTTGATCCTGTGACTGTTGGGATAGGGACCTGACTATCTGCTCCCCCTCAGTCCCAGAGTCCCAATGTTTTTTCAAGTATCATGGCCTGCTGACATGAGCTGGAGCAGGCCCTGCCTGTCTCCATCTGTTTCAAGGTTGCTGTGAGCATTTGTCGTGCAGATGTCATGGCAGATCCAATATGAATCCCTAAAAGAACAAAACACATCAGGGGGAAACACCAAGCCCTACCCATATATCATAATTTACATGTTAAGTTCTTCCTAGAACAGATCCTACCATACCCTGCCTCCCCTGGTTTGTGCCTGTCTCACAGTCATTTAGCAATATGATTTTTTAATTTCATTATATCCCCACAAAGATTTTCACAAACTCAGCAATGAATGCAGCTTAGTTTAACTGTGACCAAAAATTGTAAAATAATAGAGACACTGTCATGGCAATAATAGAAGTTGTTGGCCAAAAAACATAGAATGCTGATTTGCTCCTTTGCTTTTGTTGTCTTGATCTTTGGCTTGCATTGGCATTAAGCTGAACAGAATCTGAACTAAGGCGCTCTAAATAAACTGAGTACCCCAGAGAAGGGCACTTTTTGTTACAGTTTGTTTTAGTTAACATAGGCAGGATCATTGCCTTCTAGCTGACATGGTCCTTGCCCTGTCACAGCAGATCATAAACCCAGAGCTAGTATGAAGTATACAAGCATTCTTCAGGTAACCACTGTTTTGCCTAATGCGTTTAATCACATTGGACCTGCTTCTCCAGTGGTAAGCATGTTTCACTATGAAAGATAAGATGCAATGCTAAATAGCAAGAACAAGATGGAGTTGATTTAAAGACTGATAAAAGGAACAGGAGCCAGACATATAGTT
>WEIV01004713.1:193653-204613 GCA_013390005.1 Calyptomena viridis | reverse complement strand
CAGTCACAGCCTCACTTCTACACATGCCCAGGCCAAAATTAGCCTGCAGCATAGGCCTACAATTAAGAAGCAAGAAGGACTGAGGAAATTAAAATTAATTAAAGAGCAGAAGTTAAGTATAGTGAGTCTTTCCCAGTACATAATCCATTAGGCTATGCTCACTTTCAGGACCATAGAACTGAATAAATAGAAATTATTTAGAATATTACACNTTGCTAAAGTAAAGAAAAAGAAATCTAAACTTAAGATACAGTAAAAGGAAGAAATATATGTGTATGTGTGTGTGCCTGCATCTATACATAAATCACTCTAAAAAAGACATGTTCAAAACAAGGAACATAGTTTTCCATTTGTCTCTACTTATTTTTGTGTCGATTTGTTTCTTTTGTGTTGTTGAGAGATCCACTGATGCTGTTGCTCTAATTTGCTTGACATGTATGACATAAAGAACAGTTCCTGCTCACAAAACTGCAAAATCAAAATAGAAAAGTGACAGAAAGGCAACAGAGGGCAGAACCACAGCATGCAATAGAGAACAGTGGGACTCCTGACTCGTTGTAGTTTCTTAATTTTTCTTGGTTATTTTGGAAAGCTCAAGGGCACTTAGCACTTTTTGGAAAGCACTCAGAATGGAGGATTAGAAAGACAGAGAGAGATGGGACACTGAAAGGAAGGGAATAAGGGTAAAAAGGGGAAGGGTAAGAGTATGAGAAGGGCATGGAATGCGTCTGACTGGGGAAAGATGTAGAGTGAGACTGGAGAACTGGTGTGACAAACTGGGTATGTACAGTGGAGGCAGCAGGAGACAGAAGTCAGTCTCTAGCCTTCTCAGTTGTCACCATCTTATGAGTGAAAGCTCTTCAGTAGCAACCTTTTCCCATTCTCTCTATCCTGCTGAAGGATGCCTGCCAGGGAAGGCTACTGTACACACAGGCATAGTAGCCTTCCTGTCACTTCAGAAGCCAGTAGCATTCCTTCATGAGGAATGTGAATTGACTGCAGTCGGGTACCTTAATTCTATTTCTTTTCGCCACTTCAGGAATAAGAATGAGTCCTCTGACATTTCCTTCCTCCTTGTGATAACCCATAGGTTATTTCACCTGCATGGAAGGGGAAGGTCCCAGCTGTAGAGGCAGAAGAACTCGGGAAGGTTCTGAAACAGAGGCTATCCCAAGGGGCACAACATGAGCAGCTCAGATGCCCGAGAGCTTCAGTGATCAAGGTTCAGGCTCATGTTGTTTAAAAGGAGGTCTGGCTCCATTATTTGAGATCAGGATGTGCTATTTAGTCAAACCTTAATTGCAGTTTCACATCAGATCAGTGTATTTCACGCTTCCACACAAACTCTACTGCAAAGTGTCCATATTATTCTATGATTGTCAGGAGCCCAGCAGGTCTCATAAGCTTATCTGTAGATGCCTACTTTTTATGCTAACTGCATAAAAGCACTTGGTTCGGGCCCAGTAGGGACAATACCAGGATTTCCAGATACAATTTGAATGCTTTGGTTTTATGTGATAAAGGTTGTTTGACAATTTTGAAAGTTTGTCTGAACCACCCATTTATAAAGATGTGAAGTGTAACCATCTAGTATATAAGCTTGTGTTTTCTGTGAAATCTGAAGTGTTTGAGAAAATTACTTCAACATCAGATTTCCATAGTGATAATCCATATATTTTTATAATATGCTTCTATCACTTAAAACTGTTCAGACATTAAAAGTGTCTTGTATGCCAGAACATTCTGACCTCCCATTTCATGAGTTGTGGACTATGTGACTTTATTTTGTCAAAGCATTTAGTGTGTTATTGGAGAATGAATTACAAAGAAACTGAAAATCTCATTCTCTTTCCTTTTTTTTAAAAACAAGACAGAATTTATGAGTTACTACAGGCTTTGCATATTAATGCAAAATTACAGCCATTGCAGTATGTATTACAGCTTCTGTAATTTTTGCAATGGTTTTGTTTAGCATTACATTACTACATCTAAAGTTTCTTAATACTTTGCATGAATTTCATGGAAACAATGCACACAATTTTCTCTCTCCAGATTTGACTGCTTCAGAAGCACAGATTGTTTTATAGAGAATATTTTGTAAATTGTAGTATTTTTCTAAGCACTTATGTGGATAACCTACATTTTCCAGAAATGAGCCACCTATGGAGCACACAGATTTAACTACAGTTTGTTTAACGTACTATTTTAATTACTGTGCATATTGCCTTGCAAGTGTATTTTATGTACAGCAGGTTACTTTTACCAAACTATTTCTTCTATCATGTTATTTCTTGCTTCTTCAGCTACTACAGCAGAAGTTTATGGGACAACCTTGGTTTAATCCTTTGTAGCTGATGTGATGTGTAGCTAACTGGGTTGCCTAAAAAAGACTTTTTTCTATTATAGTTTTCAGTTAAATTGTTGGGGGTTTTTAATTATATTTTGACAAACACATCCACCACTGTGGCTACAGTAAGTAATATTTGCATCTGCCAACCCTGGAGAGGCTGGACACCGAAATCCAGCAGAAACCTAAAGACAGAAAAGTGAAAATAAATCATAGGACTGTCTGTCTCTGCTTGAACTCATCCCCACCCTCAATAGAGCAACTCTCCTGTTTCAAGTGGAATTTTGCTGGAAAATATTATATAAAAACAACATGAGATTCCACTCGTCTTCCACTTTAGTTCAAATTTGTGTAGTTCATAAGGGTTTTTTTCTCCTAACTGCTTTGTTAGGGCTGCAAGTATGTAATTGAAGGCAATTATTTATTATATATTCACATAATACAAAATTCATTGTATTTCTGAGCAAGATTTTTTCATTGCTCTGGGTGTGTTAAAAAATCCTATTTTTGGAAATAAGATGCTTTTAATATTAATATTTCATTGTGGACACGGAATGTTTGAAAGAAGTCAGAAAATACCCAAGATTTAGTGTCACACAGCCTTTAAAAAAAAGGTATAGGATTACTTGAAGCATCCTTCTACACTAAAATACTGAGAATGAATACTGACTCCTTTCTATAATGTGTTCTGGAATGTAAAATAGTGATATAAAAATAAATTTCTTCAGTATTTTGAGTCCCTTGAAATACTGTCAGGAGAAGTATAAAGAGTATTACGAGAAGAAAAATGTTCAGTTGTGCCATCTGGTGTCTAGGAGTGGCAGCTATCATTGCGTTAAAGCCCAGCCTTTTCCTTGTGCAAGAAACTGAACTGTACAGTAATATTTTTAACTTCAGCCATATTCCTGTAATGCTGGCTGACAATGAGGGTGTTAATTGCTGTGAAAGAAGTGTAGGTGCTTTTCTAGTTTCATGGTCCAGGTACCAACATGTGCCTCAGCGATGGGGTGAAACCTGTTGGAGACATCCAATTTGTGCTCATTGAAATTTTGTGTAATTACATTTGATAGCAGAGCTGGTTCATGGATATCAGGGAAAGATTTAAGTAAATATGAAAGGTTTAACAGACTGAAAGGAAATTTTCCACGAGATTGTCAATCTCCAATGTCTAGAGCAAAATGTTATATTGGAAGACCTCACAATATACTCATCAATTATTACTCTTAGTCATAATAACTTAATTGTCTTGATTAGAAATTTGATTTTTCTATGAAAGTGTGTGGTGTTCATGTCTGGTCAAAGCAAACAGAAAACTAGGATTGGAAAAAGAGCCAAATCTGTCCCAATTCCTCTCCTTCAAAATACCTCCAAACCCGCCATCAATAAAACTTTTAAATTTGCCAATGTCAGCGTCTGTCTTGGTGCAAGAAACCTTCTTTACATTTGTTATTTTTAATGCAGCAAAAGAAGAAGAACGATAAATCAACAAACAGGTTTGTGAGTGTCCCCAATCTAAGTGCTCTGGAATCTAGCGGAGTGGTGGGCAATGGACATCCTAACCGCGTGGACCCCATTCCTAACTCACCCATCCACGATATTGAGTTCAACAGCAGCAAACCACTACCACAGCCAATGCCACCCAAAGAGCCCAAGACGTTTTTGAGGTGAGCACTGCCTCACCAATCTTTTTTTCTTTTTTTTTTCTTTTTTTTTTGGTTTTAACTCAGGAGAATTTTGCATTCCTATTGAGCTGAATCCCACTTGCTTTATCAGCCTTTCAGAGGTACAAGTACTCTTATGGCATTTTTAATTTTTACATTATATTTATAACCTCTTTATAGTACTCCTTTTTATTGTAGACCTTGTTGAAATGTGAAGTATTCTATCACTTTTTCCTAAGCCTTGAACTTTCAAAACCTCTATAAATATCTTAACAGAATTCATGTGCTTCCAATTGTTTACATATATGAACAATCATTTTAAATGTTTGTGTTATCTACTGATTTTCCTTTAGGAATTGATACTAGCACAGAAATCCTTTTATTCAGTATTATGTGATAGTAATTTTTATGTAAGAAAATTATTTTCCGTGCTACGTGAATGTTTTGTGTTTCCCCATTCCTCACCTATATCAAGTTGTTTCGTAGGAGTAACCTTCCTACAGCAACAGGAAATGTGCAGGCTTAGGTGCTCTAATGCTGAGCTTCCAGTAATCAAAACCAGCATTAAAGTCTCAAGTAATTCTCTCACAAAATAATCTACTGAACTGAATAACTTAAAAATGGCATTTTAAAGCCATGATTTTAATCTTTTAGCTTGATGTGTCCACCTATTAAATGCACTGAAGTGCTGTACTCTGTATATAGTAGGTGCTGATCTCTTACCTCTGAGTTGGCAACTTAAAGTGTTGTGTAATTATCGGTTCCACCGTTGGTTGTTTGCTCTCTCCTTTGGCTTAATGCAAAAGATCACGTACCTAACAACTGCTAATTATAAAGGGAAACAAATGATGGAATCTAAAATAGATAAGAGAACACAATATTTTTCAAGAAAACAACTAAAAAAAAGTACTGTTGCTAATTTTTTTCCTGTGCATGTGATGTGCATGAGTGTGCTCAGGTATCTATTACATGCATGTGCATGACCCCATGGACTGTGATGCTGGAGTTTTCACTCCACATTGTGTTGTGCCCTGTATTATCCAATAATAGAGGCAGTTTTAGTACCGAGTTTTATTGATAAAGGAAGTTAGTTGTGTTATTAAATTTATTCTCTCCTGCTCATTTTGTGAGAATGTTAGGTGCTCAAAGAGCAACCAAATGTTGTTTGTAGCAGAGCAATTTGTTTTTTCCTAGTGTATTAGCATATTTTAAGTGAGTGCATGAACAACAATGCATGGGATATTCATGATCAGTGTAAAGTATTAAAGTAGTGTATATTTCTGTTCAGTTGCCAGCCAGCCTTTGTGAGCACATGTCTACAAATATGATGCTCTCATCATATTTTTCAAAATTAACTTTACCACAGGAAAAGGATGCTAAAAGAGGACCTTCTACAGTCACACTTTTCCAAGAAAACTCTTTTTATTGTTCCTGAAAACCTACAGCTATTTATGAGATTTTAAATTATATTTTTCAAAATATTATTTGCCCACCCTGTAATGTGGCTTCTGAATTGACTTGTCTGTGCTGCTGATGCTCTCCAATGGAGTGGATGATCACAGATTCTATAGGGAGACATTAAATCATGTCCTGGGGCACACTGATAATCAATCCATGGAAAACCAGACTGTGTTCCTTATTGAATATTCTCTGTGATTTTTTTTTTTTTCTCCTAATAGTTGTACTTTTTTGAGTAGTTGTGGGGTAATTGTTTTTTTTTCTTTCTGTGAATTTAGCCCTCCTCAGACTGATGCCTCACCAGTGGCTTCACCAGATCCACAACGCCAGGAGTGGTTTGCCCGATACTTCACATTCTGAGAGATGATTTGTCTTTGTGGCACAGCGTGATGTGGAGTGTTTATAAGAGCATGACCTTAAGTAAACCCTCATGTGAACAAGCTTTCTTGTAATTTGTCAAACACTGTGAATGAGAAAGTATTTGTCTTTCTGATTTGAAACTGCACTCTATTTCATGTTATATTTGTTGGAATCACTTGACATGGTACTATACAATATGTGTAATTATAACTATTATTTTTATTTAAAATGGAAGAATCTTTAAACTTTGTAATTACTACATAATAAATTTTGGTAGAACAAACATAATGCTTTCCCCCTTTTTCCTATAAATGTGTTTTCTTTGATTTCAGGTGAGGCTTTTTTCCCCCTGAATAACATAATTGCATGGTTACCATAAATACAACTTCAGTTGTAAAAGGAAAAAGCATATATATCTCACTCTCTCTCCAATTTGGGCAGGGTATGTTTAATGCGTCCCAATGCCATTACTTTATAGCAGTTTCAAAACTGTCTCTGTCTGACTTTTAAAAGGAAGAATGCTAAATAGAAGTAGTGTCACTCCTGGACTTAAGAGCAGAGCAATTCTGGTAGAAGATGAAAAAAGCCACAAACCAGGAGTTGTTCATTGGGGAAGGGAATTACTTCTCACTTACTGTTCATGAGACTTGCCATTTTGTTATAATCAAATGTTTTATCATTGAATTTAAGCAGAAACTGCTCCCACAAGTTCTATATTTCTTTTATGAATATTAACAAAAACAAATGCTTGAAATATTTAGAAAACTGTACTAAGCATCTCTGCATAAACCAAGATTCTACATTTTGAGCAAATAGTCCTGCTTTGGATAAAGTTCATGGGAAAAAAAAAAGGGCCACAAAAAACCAACCACCCAACTTTTTCCCCTTTATACATACTACAGATACAGATCTTTCCTTAAAACTTGATTACCTTCCCTTGTCTATGTTATTTTTTTTTCTTCTTCTTAAACTGATATATGAAACTTCTTTCAGCTAGTGAGCATGATTCCCTAGTCTATACCTTTTATGATGTCAATGTTGCTTAAGAAATTTGTTGCAGCATATAGAAAACCAGAGCTTATTGTCTTTTTTATATTTTTTCATTCAAAGATTACCACAAAGTAACACACACTGGTAGTCTCAGGGAGAACATTGTCTTTGTTTTATGAATGTATTTTTAAGCTGAATCTCTTATCTTTTAAAAGCAGGAAAAAAAAGTTTGATTTATTTGAATAAGGTTCTAGTTAGCATATACAAAGGTCTTGAACTTTAATATTTCATCTGAAGCCCTAATAACATCCTTTTTTTTGCTATATGCACAAAGGTAAATACCCAGATGAATATACTTGCTAATTACAGTGAGTTTTATATGTAGTATATGTATAAATGAAAAATTTGTATGTTTTCATATAGACAATATAAAAATCTTATAAATGCACATTTAAAAACTTCTATCTTATAATTCAGCTTGAGAACGCCACTGAAAGCTGTATTCTGGTGATGCTGCCATGGATTAAAGATGTATATAGCAGATTTTCTGTAGCTCATGGACTCAACTGTAGGTATATGCAACTTTTTAATTTTAGAAGAAAGCCATATTGGGCAAAATGTCAGATTTCTTGGCTGTTACCCAAAATAAAATTCACTAGATCATTTTGTTATAATGTTCTGAAGTGAGTGTTGCGTATTTTTTCTCACATGCTTTGCAAGGGATCAGCCTTTTTTCTCCCATCCTCCACTTCATTTGTGCGTTTTTACGTATGAAATGAATATCTGAACAGTAATCTGAAGATGAAAACATCTATATTTACATGTTCAGTAAATGGTGAGCCCATTGTTTTTTTACTAGTAGGCACCTGTCTTCTGGAAGGGAGAAGAAAGTTAAGAAGCACTCAGTTACCACGTCTGCCATAGTCAGCAGCTGTACCACTGCCAAATCAGTCTCTTCAAACCAAAAACCTTTTGGGATTTGGCTTTTGAGATTAATACACTAAGTTGTATTAATCTGTTGTGCCCCTGATCTTTGCAGTATCTGGTAGTCTGGAAGAAGCGAGAAGTGTGCATATTCATGAGTCCAGTCAGTTGTGCAAGGGATTCTGCAAAGTCTCTTCTCACACATGTGAGCAACGTTTCTGAGCTCAACAGACAACTCTGAGTATGGAGCTACAGAGTCAGCATGAAGCTGCATCGTATTAGTTACAACAGTGGGAAAATCTTTTGGCTCTCAGGAACTATCCCTCTGCACTCTGACATACTGAATCTCATTATCAACACTTACTGTAACTAATTCCCCTGACTGTTTAGTTTTATTCAGTAAGAACAATAAAAAAAGAGAAAACAAGAATATTATATTTTAGTCTTTACTGTGTTTTCCTATGGAAGAAGGAAGAGACTGTACTTGATAGAGGGGCAAAATGCAAAGACCCCTATGTAGTGTGGCCGGCAGGACTAGGGAAGTCATCCCCTGTACTCAGCACTGGTCAGGCCTCAACTTGAGTGCTGTGTCCAGTTCTGGGCCCCTCAATTTAGGAAAGATATTGAGGTGCTGCAGCATGTCCAGAGAAGCAAGGCTGGTGAGGGGTCTGGAGCACAAGCCCTGTGAAGAGCAGCTGAGGGAGCTGGGATTGTTTAGCCTGGAGAAGAGGAGGCTCAGGGGAGACCTTATCGCTCTCCGCAACTGCCTGAAAGGAGGGTGTAGCCAGGTGGGGATTGGTCTCTTCTCCCAGGCAACCAGTGACAGAAGGAGAGGACACAGTCTCAAGCTGTGCCAGGGGAAGTTTAGGCTGGACATTAGGAAAAAATTCTTCACAGAAAGAGTGATTGGCCATTGGGATGGGTTGCCCAGGGAGGTGGTGGAATCACCATCCTTGGAAGTGTTTAAAGAAATACTGGATGTGGCACTTAGTGCCGTGGTTTAGTTGGTGATATGGTGTTAGGTCATAGGTTGGACTTGATGATCTCAAAGGTTAATGTTGTGATTGTATGATTTCATGAGAACTTCACTGTAAAAAATCAGTCTTGAGGCCAGGTTTGACCCTTCAGTCTAGATTGTTCCACTTACATGTGTGCTGAGAGTTTAAATGCCAGTGAATTTTCCAGGTTAATGGAAAACTGCTCTAGCCAACCCTTCTGACACAATCTCATAGCACAGGGAAGAATTATGTCCCAAGAACTGCAGGAACTTCAGCAGGAATTGTACCCAGAAGATATACTTGGGGAAAAAAAAAATTGTACCTTGCAAGACAGCACTATAAACTGAGCGAAGTTTAAACCAAAAGCATATACTGGAGACAGGGCTTGTTTTGAATTTTCAGAGTGATCAATCTATATATTAAGTGCTCAGCAGTGCTTTTGCAGCCATATCTATTAAATTGGTTACAACAGGACCATTTTATAAAGCAAAATATATTTTTCTTCTAGAGATATATCTACAGGTTAAAACATTTCCTCTTTATAACCACCTGAAGCAGTCTTAGAATTTTACTGTTTCCTTCAGGTAGGATTTAGACATTTTTCAAATACCCTGAAGAAGACTGTATTTGCAAACAATGCAGGAGAGGTAACCGAAGTTCCATCCACTGATTCACCAGACAGGAATTATATGCAGAAATCTCTTCTAACAGTTTTTGAAGTAGCAATTCAGAGAAATGTGATTTTTGATTTAAAGCACCTTTAAAATTCTACACAAGAAGCTTTTGCCCAAACATTCCAAGACTATTCCCTTCTCTGCTGGCCAAATGTTCCTCAGATGAACTCATGGATAGTGAGATATTCAATATACTCAAGAGGTGAACCACTGCAGCTTTTTTATTCATTAAGATCACACACTTAAATATGACTGGGAGAAAAAAACAAACCAAACATATTAGACATTCAAATTAATTGTCTTAGTTTTATTAAGGCAGGCAAGGCAGTTACTTACATATTGAAGTCATACATCATAACTCGAAAATAAGGGGTCAAAGTTTGGGGGGGGTGTTGTTTGAAAGGTGTTTATTTTCCCCTCCACCAACTCTAAAAACTTGCATTAAAAAACAATTTGTGTACATTTTATTAGAGAACCATCGGCATCTGACATTGCAGAACACTTTTTGGTTAAGATCTTACCATGAGCAGTAATTTTTGATTGCCTGTCAATAATTCATTATTAATACAGGCCAGCAATGGGAGATCCTGGGACTGAGGAGCTCAATGGGGAAGTTTTAAGATTCTCCAACACTTTGAAGTTATGGAGAGATTAAGTTATGTGCTATGATACTGCAAGACTTGAACGGATGTAGGAAAATAATATTCAAATACATTGTCAGAGGTACCGAGAAAATACATGTAGTAGTTCAGAAGACAGTCAACTTAC
The DNA here is from genome assembly GCA_013390005.1 of Calyptomena viridis. Taxonomy (NCBI): domain Eukaryota; kingdom Metazoa; phylum Chordata; class Aves; order Passeriformes; family Eurylaimidae; genus Calyptomena; species Calyptomena viridis. The sequence goes on along the minus strand of WEIV01004713.1, from coordinate 194,433 downwards.
ACTGAACCCAGAGAGGACAGTGCAAGCACAGCACTCGTCAGAAGTGTGCACACGGGCTGCAAAGTAACCGGAGCGAAACAGGCAAACTGCTGGAGAAACTGGGATCCAGTTTCATTCCTTATGCCTGGAACACATTTTTAAAATACAATCAACTAAAAGACAAAATATTTCAAATAGTTAAAGCATGTCACTGGGTTGCTATACGCTGGGGCGGGGGGGACGAGGTGGGAAGGAAGAACATATAGGTACGAAATTCTTCCAAACCCCGCAAATTCTGGGCAAAGGAGATTATATTAAAAATAAAATAAAATCCCCAAACTCTTCAGACTCCGAAGGGAGGAACGGCTGGTTTGTTGTACAGCTCGCTTTAAAGAAGCCAAATTTAGACTTCGTGGTATCTGTAAATCGCGGAGGAGGTTTGCAGGAAGCAGCTCCAGCTGCCCTGGGATAGCGGCACATCCCTCCTTCTCCCCGGCTCGCAATCCTCCCGCGTCGTACACAGGAGCGGCGTCCCTATGCAGCGGGGGAACACACATTCAGGCAAACGGCAGCGTCCCGCACCACTGCACGGACAACCCCTAAGTGGATCTGTTGCTCCCGAGAGGCCGAGCAGCTGGAATATCCCCCGTCCCCACGGAGCATCTCCCCTCGCTGACCGGCGGGGAGCCGGGCCCGCCGCCCCTCAGCTGCTCCCGGGAGGGTCGGTTTTCCCGCGGCAGCGGCGCGTCCCCACCACGGCACCCGAGGGAAGTGTCCCCACACCCCGCTCGGGTCCGGCCC
>WEIV01004713.1:180105-193403 GCA_013390005.1 Calyptomena viridis | reverse complement strand
CCGGACCCGGAGCCTGGCGCGGTCCCGGTGCCGGGCAGCCGGCGGGTCAGAGGCGCCGCAGCCCGCCCTCTCCCGGCTGTGCCGCGGGCTTTCCCGAGAGAAACAGAAAGTTTCCCGCTCGGCGCGTGCCCGTTCCAGGAAGCCCCGCGGTGCCAGCGCTCCCCCCGCCTCGCCCCCGTGTAGGCGCGACATGGTGCTGAGCGCGGACCGGGTGAGCCTCATCGGGCAGGTGTTCGAGTCCTACGTGCTGGAGCACCACAGGGACGACATCCTGGGCATCCTGAGGGAGGCGGATGACCAGGCGCACTACCCCGTCGTCGTCGACGCCTTGACGCTCTTCGAGACCAACATGGAGATCGGGGATTATTTCAACGCCTTCCCCAGCGAGGTGCTCCCGATTTTCGACAGCGCGCTGCGCCGGGCTGCCCTGGCAGCGCTGCAGGACACTGCGGACCCAACACAGCTGAGCCTGAAGCAGAACCTCCACGCCAGGGTCTCGGGTGAGTGGCGGGGCGGGGGCTGCAGTGAGCTGCAGCTCCCAGTCAGTACTGCCAGATTTCCTTGCTCTGTAACAGACTATTGGGGTGCCGTGGGAATAAGCAAGTTTAATTCTTGCTGTTTCAGTGTTTGAAACAGTAAGGAGTCCTTAGTGTTTATTAAGGAGAAAGTGACGTATGCAAATAGGTGGAGGTGTGTAGTTGTGGCCATCCCCACTGAGCTGCATGAAATGGTTGGTGTTTGTTGCTGGGTCAGGGCTTACACCAAAGCAAAGACACCTCAAATCAACAGCTGGTCTTACATTATTTCCCTTCTAGACAAAGGTCTAAAGAAAAGTTTTTGGGCGATTCACAGTTCGTAAGTTTACTTGCAGGTTGACTTCCCTACTGTGCCAGTTGGCTCCGGGTCTTTGTTAGCTCCAGCCATATTCCAGAAGAGGCAAAGTCTGAATTCTGAGTTGTCTTGTAACAGTTGCATCTGAAACTGTAACAGTTAAGCCTAAAATTTGACACAGTTGCTTGTTATAAAGTTGAAATTAATTGTTGGAAGGCATGATCGTTAATAGTGGATTTTGTCTTTTTTTTCCACTGGAAGTTGGTATACCATTATTCCTTACTGTTAGGGCCAGCTTTGAGGTCTGAAAAGTGTGGAGTGCAGGGTCAGGAGTTGAAATATCTGGTTTTTCTGTTGTGGGAGACTGGGTCAGTGGGCCGTTCCTTCTGGTCGTGTCTGATCATAACTGGAGCAATAGTCTGCAAAGCCAAGAGGTGGCAGCCTGTGTTTCTTTCCCCTGCCCTGTTGTGGAGTGGATTATGACCGATCAGTGTCTTGGCAACTTGAACTTTGATAAATCACAGTTGTTAAATAGGTCCATGTTTCATCACAGTAAGTTTCAATGCAAATGTGGTAATGAAAATACATACATCAGAATTATAATTAGCCCATGGCTCTCATAATGCTATTTTTTCAAGATTTTGGGGGAGGTGGGGGGAAAGGAAATAAAAAGTCTTTCTACCTATTCCGGTGCTGAGGAGCTTGTACACAACTGCCGAGTGTGTAAAAGCATGGCCTGTGTTGTACTGAAATTTGATGTTGTGTTGTGCATCTCCCTGTACCTATGAAAGCAGGAATGAATTGCAACTTTCCTCTTAGTGTTCTAAGTTGCATTTGCATCGTTCAGGGCTTCAGCATGAAAAAAAGACTCCAGGTATGGTTATTTTAAAAGCTACCTGGAAGTATTAGAAGGAGTACAGGAAGGGGCAGATGATCACTGCTTAAGTAGCTGTGTCTTTAAGACATTCCTGCTCCTGTTATCAGCCTGTTGCTGGAGCTGATCATTCCTCCCACAGTGATGTTTTGTTTGAATATTCCCTTATGAACCTCATTCAATCCAATAGTTTTAATGACTGAAAAAAGCAAGTCTGACTGATGGAAGAAGTTAGTCAGCAGACTACAAATAACTTCATCCCTAAGTGGGAGGGAAATTGATGGACAGGAGGGTTATCCTTGAGTGGTCCAGCTGGATCAAAATAATATCTGTCCATGTAATTTGGTTAATGTTCTGTACCACCAAAAAGCTGGCTTTGGAAGAAGCTAAAGAAATAAGCTAAATGATCTGTAGCCTTTTTTCCACACAAATTTTCCCATGATACTATTACCTTTTAAATGGATGCTGGGTTCTGATTACCTTCATGATTCTCCTCTGGGAGTGCCACTTCCCATTTCATTCGGATGAGAACAGACTGGGAAGGTGGGACAATATTTTTGGTGAGAGTGGCAGGCAACTTCCTGGAGTGTAGCTGAAGGAATCTGTGTCAGGCTTGGATGAAGTGAGGAAAAATGGTTTCACTTATGGTGGGTATAAGAATGCAATCTCAGCACACTCCTACCAATACATCTTGGAGTTCAGAGAGGGATTCAGGGAGTGTGAATTTGCAGCAATTAATAACGGATAATTAGCTCAGGTTCACAGAAGAAAGTAAAAGATGAAGTCCTTTATCTGAATTTTAGCATTGTAGGAATTTGATTGTATAACTTATACTTTTTGCTACAAATCCAAGAAATTATTTCTCCTTACCATTAGCCCGACCACTGCTGTGTCTGTTCCTGAAGGCCAAGCTGCTTCTAATAGTTCAGCTTTGAATGACACAGTAAAGTTGATTTGAAGAGACATATATTCAATTAAGGAGTTTTTCAAGCAGTCTGATATGATCAGAATGAAGGCTCTTTTTTTCACATCCAGACTCTTGTCACTTCAGAATTCACAGAGATGCTTGTCATGTATCCTGACAACAGTGCTGCAGCTCTTTCTAGTGTAAGATGTGTTGTATTTTGCAAAGCTTGTTGCGGGGCACCAGTGCTGAGCAGGGGAAAAAATGCCAAAACGGTTGTAGAAATAATGGATTCTTTTTTCCCTGAACTGACTAAATTGCAAACCTGTGGGAGAAAAAAAAATTTCAACAGGTTTGGTAGAACAAGTAAATAGCTCTGCTAGAGTCAACCAGAAAAAAATGTTTGCAGTTTTACAAGATACTTTCTCTCTTTTCCAGATTATTTAATCACTTTCTACTTTATTTTTTTTTACTTTATTCTTCTACCTTTTAATATTAGCTTAATAGTTAAAAATATTTTCTTTAAACAAGAGCAAAAGGTCAAACATTGCTTAAAAGCATCAAAACAGAATGGTTCAGCATGCCTGAAATAAAGCATTGGTTATAATAACTATAATAACTATATGTTATCCTTTTTTTTAGCAGTGAAAGCTATTAAGAAGATTTGATCTAGATGCACAAATAGTTTTGGTCCCCTTAGAAACATCATTTCCCAGCAGATTTGTAGTTTTACATCTCTGTTTCCTAGCTCTATTTTGGAAGTAAATCTAAGAAATTATTTTATGAGTAGGTAATTTCTTTTTAAGTTTATAGTTATTATCGTCTTGTAGTTCATTACTACTTTCTGAAGAGGCAATATTGTGCTCAGGTGATCATTTCAGACACATTTACTCTTGAGGAAGATTAATCTTCCTGAGGATTTTGGGCGCTGTGGTGCCAAGTGATGGTAATCCAGGTGAGTGGAGCAGGAGCAGGATCAGTGCACCACTGAACTGGCTGGTGGGGTGGAATTGAAGGAGAGCAAGTGGAAAGTGTTCTGTCACCATTCATTTGAACTTACCACTATATTACAAGTACTTACAAGTACATTTGCTTTGGTTGTGTTCATAATGCCCTTACATTCTTCCTTGTGCTGGAGCTTTGCTCGTATGCAATGCGGACGTAAGGTCAAATGCTCACCCACTGGGAATTTTAAATTTGCTTAGACTTGAGAATTCACACAAGATTAGGATCTGCAGCTGTTTAACTGTGGGAATAACACTAACTACAATTAAGTAGCATAGCTAAAATTTTGTAATTCAGGTAAACCAGTCGCAGAATAAATGGCGTCTGCAAAAAGAATATTTAAATTAATAAATAGATCTGAGAACATCAGGATCTATTTCCAGGAATGGGAAGTGTTCATGATTATTCAGCCCTTGGCAAGAGCGGGAGAGTAAAATGGCAACATTGTTAGTGCTGAGTCAGTGCTCAGTGTCTGATTTTCATTATCTGAGGCCAGTGAATCAGATTTACAGTACAACAGATGAATTGTTGAATCACATTTATGAAACAGTAATAACAATGGCTGCTGTTCATATGTCTGGCATGTTTTCTAGTCTTTCTGTTTAACTGCATTGTAAGTCCATGTTTTATATACATAGCCTTAGGCTACCTCTGTTTTTTTTTTAACAGGTTTGCCTGTTTGCCCAGAGCTGACTCGAGAGCACATTCCTAAAACCAAGGATGTGGGTCACTTTTTGTCTGTTACTGGGACTGTCATACGCACCAGTTCGGTGAAAGTTCTGGAGTTCGAACGGAGTTATATCTGCAACAGGTGCAAGCACGTGTTTGCTGTCAAGGCTGACTTTGAACAGTACTATGCATTCTGTCGTCCATCAGCCTGTCTTAATGAAGAAGGCTGCAACTCAACCAAGTTCACTTGTCTCTCTGGAACAACCTCTTCTCCTACCTGCTGCAGAGACTACCAAGAAATCAAAATTCAGGAACAGGTAAGGCAAAAAAAAAAAAAAAAGGGAGAAAAAGTGGATGGTATTAAAGTTTATATATCTCAAGTACAAAAAGAATAAACTTACAGAAGAAGATATTTGGGGGCCTAATTTTCTCTTGAAATAAGGTAATTCTGCTAATTTTAGTAAGACTATTAATGCTTCCCACTTTCATTATTAAGTTTTACATGCTAAGATAAATGGAAAAGTTTTACACTTTAAAGATTACACTTTAAAACAAATGCCTGAGAAGACTAAAAGAAGGCAGGCAGCCTGTTGGTCAGAGATTTCCAGTCAGAATTAAAAGTTAAGCCACATGTTGACTAGACTTCTGTTATTGGGTAACTCCATTCTATATTGTACAAAACCCCCAGGGTCAGTGCATAGATGAAATTTCCATAGATGAAATTCCATTTCATGTTGAATCCTTACACCAAGTGTACGTTGTTTCTCTAAGCACTTCCTGGACATGAGGCTGATGTTCAACACTGCTTCTGAGCACCAAAGCTAACCCAGTGGTGGCCAAGGCCAGCTGTAGCTGTGCAGTATGGTCAACACATGGTCTCTGCAAATGTCTCTTCCCTTCAGCCAGCACTGAATTCAACAATTACTGCATATGTGATCCTTACAGAATCTGCATTTGTTTCCTGATGGTAGTAGCCCTGGGTAGCCAAGCTGGAGGAGTAACAAACAATTGGGCCTCTTTTTATGGTAGCCTATAAGTAAGACAAAACTGGCACAGGAAAATCCACACTGTGAAAACTGAGAATAAGTAAGATATATTGCAGGCAATGTTTCTGTGTTTATTCGTTCAATGTCTTTTTTCATAGATCTTTTCTAAGATATCTTCAGTTGTTTCAGGGTTTTGATTTCATAAATGAAGAGGATAGTGGTGCCAATCTACATGCAAGAGGTATAAACACAGAAGTGTATGAAATTAGAAATAAAGCTCTTGAAAGTTCAGAATATACAAAAAATAAGGGAATAAAACTATGTAGGAAATAAGCCCTATGTTGCATGTTCATATAATGATTGTTCCTGACCTATGAGAAATTTCTATAACTTACTTTTTGTTTTACTGTATGACACACAGATCTCTGTGATAGAAAGGATTTTCAGCAACATGGGCTTATTAAAAACAGTAAAATTAAACCAGGAGTGAATTTCACTTGTGTTTCCTCCTGAGCTCTGCAAGTAACTGTGCATGTGCCACCAGTGCTGACAGTGATGTGAACTGCCTGTGGCTGTTTAGATAATACACGAGGGTGAATTAACCTTCCTAGGCACCAGAGAGTGAATTAATCTAGAATTCTAGCATGTATGACCTGTGCTGCAGAATGAAAAAGTACTTCTGACTGTTGTTCTTGTGCAGAGTATACTCTAAAAATTACTGCAGGCTTTGTAACTAAATGGAAAGATTGCTGATTGGAAATAGACTGTGACAAGATTGCACAGACTTTTCCCTGGAGAAAAGATAAGGAATTACAGGATTTACTGGCACATGTGTCAATATATATTTGTTTCTTCCTGTTGTTGATTTAGTCCTCAACACTTAGGTGTAAACTTAATCTCAAACTGTCAAATTACTGTTAAATACAGAAAAATACAGAGAATATTCAGTCAGTATATACTTCAGTAAGCGGTTATCTAACCCATTGACATGCTTCAGTACCCAAAGTCAACTTTGCATATTGAAGAAGTATCTAATAATAACTCAAATGATAATAAAAAAAAAATCAGCTCTTTCAAATGACCTCCTTTAGTGAGCTTTCTTCAGCAAGATATTGAAATCACACAGCATCTCTCAGCACCGAGCACCTTTAGCTAATTTAATATCCAATCCCATTTCCATTAATACCAGCATTAAACTTTCATTGTTAATTTCATGGCAGCAGTGGCATCCTTACCGTGAGTTTTGTGATAAAAAGCAAGAACCGACCTCATCAGTTCCAGGAAAGGAGTGTAGGTCCTTAAGCCAGAGCAGCTATAAATGAAAGGCTTTTGAAATGTGCTGTTCTTAAGAAGCGCTTTTCTTTCCCATCTCCTAGGTTCAAAGGCTGTCTGTTGGAAGCATCCCTCGTTGCATGGTGGTTGTTCTGGAAGATGACTTAGTGGACAGTTGCAAGTCTGGTGAGGATACAGCATATATTGCATATGTTTGTACCACAAGCATTTTTAGTTTTCCATGTGAGATGAATCTTTGCCAAGAAGGCTGTCAGTGCCCAGGGCTTGTCGAACGAGGTTTGTTCATGTGTCACGTTGCTGTTTCAGGCTGGACATTGGTGTGGCAGTTGAAGACTATTTGAGAAAATGTCATGAACCCCCATGTTACATCTTGACGGTGTGACAGATCAGTTTCCATGTGTTGTGACATGCAGATCACATCAGATCTTGTTGGCATAGAACACCAAACCTCTGGAGGAAATCGGTTCACACCATCACGCAGCGTGTGCTGCCCCTCCATGGGTTCAAAGAGCCAGGTAACCTGGCCTCCTAGCTAAGGAGTGCTGCAGGTGGAAGAAGCTACTTGGCATTCAAAGAAGCTAATTGGTGAGAGGATTAATGAAAAATGGACTAAAAATTCTCAGATAGGCACATCTCCATAAGAAATTGATTTCTGGTTGTACTTTCTCAGAAGAACACTGTACCCAGAATGTAAACACGTTGTTCTGGAGTTCATAACAAAAGTTACCAGAAGTAGGTTTGGACTGAATTTTTTGTATGGTCAATCTAATTGAAAGAACTTCTACAGTTTACTGTGAATTCTTCTCTTCTGAAAGAGGAAACAGAGGTGTGTATACCTGTAAGAATTCACCTCCCTTAAACAGAAGTGGAAAAATACAGCAACTTCCTACCATAGGTGTAAGCACTCTACCTTTGTTTTAAACTTCCTGTAACTGCATTGCATTATTATGCATTACAGCTAACTGAAATGTCTCAAGTCAGATGTTATTTTGCTAATAATTTTTGTTGTTACCTCCAGGAGATGACATCACAGTGTATGGAGTGGTAATGCAGAGGTGGAAACCTTTCCACGAGGGTTCACGCTGTAACTTGGAGCTTGTTTTGAAAGCCAACTATGTTAAAGTGAACAATGAGCAGCTAGCAGGGGTTGCAATTGATGAAGAAGTTCGCAAGGAATTTGAAGCCTTCTGGGAAAGGCATAGGAATGATCCCTTAGCAGGTTAGTACTTGAAAGATATGGCTACAGAAAGCTTTTACATAGGGCACTTGATTGGATAAAGATGAAATCAGGAGTGGAAATACAGTGACTGAACACATTTTTCCCCATTATCCTATCCCACCATCCATTCATCCAAGAATATATTTTTTCCTGTACAAGAATATGAAACTCTTACAGGGGAGGGAGGAGGAAGTACCAAACCTACTGCATTGATCTTCCTTCTTTTGAGCTTTCTAGTCAAGTATTTTGTGGAACATTTATTGGCAAGAAATGAGAAATAATATAAGTACCAGAGGAAAAAAAGAGAAATGTTTTATAATCAAGAAAAAAGCAGCATACTTCTTAGAGGAAATGGTGTGGACCAGATCTGCCTTTAGTCAGCACAGCTATTGCCTCTAGGGCAAGACATCTGACCCACTGTCTTTGCATCCCAAATTAAGCTGTGGATCGTTACCATAGAGCTTAGCACATTTTATCCTTAACCTAACTCTTGGATGCCTAGACCCTTAACTTGGGTGCAGTGAAGCATCCCAATTCACAGTGGCTTCTGGAATTGTTTAGTATGCTGGGTCTTAAACTTACCATCGTCTGTAGTCAACCACCTTGGAATTACAGACTCACAGAATCACAGAATTACTAGGTTGGAAGAGACCTCCAAGATCATTAAGTCCAACCAATGCCCTAACACCTTGACTAGACTATGGCACCAAGTGCCATGTCCAGTCTTTTTTTAAACACATCCAGGGATGGTGACTCTACCACCTCCCCGGGCAGACTGTTCCAATACTTTATTATTCTTTCTGTGCAAAACTTCTTTCTAATATCTAACCTATACCTCCCTTGGCGAGCTTGAGACTGTGTCCTCTCGTTCTGTCAGTTGCTGCCTGGTGGAAGAGACCAACCCCCACCTGACTACAACCTCCTTTCAGGAGTTGTGTCTGGAACTCTATCACTCTTGATAATCTCAGTGACTTCTCCTCCATTCTGTGGAAGCTCAGTGGATTCTTTAGGGGTTTTGTCACTGAACATTTTAGGCTAACACACTGTCTTGTAAAACCCTGAAAGGGTTTAGTCTTTCTTCAAGTCTTTTCTTGCTTAGTCTTCCTTCTTAAAAGACAAAAGTATGAAGTGGCTACAAGGAAACTGAGGTGGAAATGAGAAGGACCCTGACTGCCCAAGATGTTTGTTTCAGGCCGTTTATCTGAATTTGAGTTGAAATTGAGGGCAGAGATCAAATTTTACTAAGGAGTCTAAGGTATAAGCCATTTCACAACAGAATATGTGTACTTCTACTGTTTTTCAAGAGCTAATGGTAGCTACTACTGTATTTTATATTAGTCACTTCATGACGCTAACTCCTAACTGTGGAGTTAAATCTTGAGTTGTGCTATGGCTGACCAAAGTTGTTAAAATTTCATTTTTGGACAGACAAAGATGTGTTAATTCCTTCAGAAGACCTCCAAAAGAAATACATACACCTCAAGTCACCTATTAAGTGCCTAACATATTTTGTCAGTACCATGTACTTGCATCTAAATTTAAAGCATAAAGTTAAGATCTCAAAATTGGTCACTCTCTTTTATTCCCTAGCAATGGGAGTAATACATGGCATTAAACCTGTGATGCCTTATATGCTGGTAGTGTCAGAGTCTCAAAGGACAGAATTAATTCTGTTACGTCTCTTCCAAGCCATCAGCATTGTCATAGCAGATGGAAATACTCCACTGCTGGAAAGAGACTATGGCTAGGGAGGAGGAAAGGGACCTGTGACATGGGTCAAAGCAGAAGGAGATTGAAGGTAACAATGAGAAAATGAGCCACGTTACATGTGCACAGGTTTAGGGCAAAATAGTTTTCTTAAATGTACAACCTGTACGTGATGTACGTCAGTTTTCAAGGGGATGTTTCAAAGTCTGGAAATTTTTAGGTTTTATTCTTCATAGCCCTTGCACTTTTAGCCATGAAACAAAAGAATTTGCATGATGATATTTCCTTAGAGCCTTTTCTCCTGCTATCCAGACCATACATTCCTTAAATTGCAATAGCATTGGCTTTGCTGCTTGTGGCTGTGAAAGACTTAGCTCCTTTATAATGAAGGAATTTTAGATCAAACGACTGCTTTAGGTGCCATTTAAAAATATAACAATTAAAAAAAAAGTCTCCTCCTTACTCTGTTCTTCTTCAAGAAGGAGGCCCGAATTATTTGTCAGTGTACATAGGAGTGCCTGGGAAACCAAGTTTTACTCTAGAGGCAGTGCTGAGTGCCATTTTTTGCTCCTGTTTTAGGGAGGAATGAAATTTTGGCTAGCTTATGCCCTCAAGTTTTTGGATTGTACCTGGTGAAGCTGGCTGTAGCCATGGTGCTTGCTGGTGGTGTACAGAGGACAGATGCTACTGGAACTCGAATCAGAGGTTAGTATTCTTTCTAACAGTCATTCCCATCCCTGTTTGCACTCACATCCCTCCTCCCTACAAAATCAAACCAGTAAGGTCTTGGAAGCATAATCATCCCATTTTCCTGAGTGAGAACAATTTTTGATCATTTCTGAGTATTATTCTAGAATCTCAGACATATAAAGTGGGTGTCTAGACTTCCTCTTTTTATTACAATTTTTCCCCAATAAATGCCAGTAGAAGTAGAGTTTCAGGTTTCCATTAGGTAGAATATTAAAGGCAGCTGTTTTATCTAAAACATAAACTCACTTTTTATTGTATAAGTGACATTTTGAAATGATTTCTAGTAGAATATTCCCAGCACTATTTGACATCAAAGGATGGAATCTTAATGTTCCCTTAATGTGGATCACTATAGTACACTGAAAGGAAAAATTAAAGGATTCATTTACTTCCTAATGCCAGACTTTTCCATCTGTGATTGTCAGCACATTTCACTTAGTTCTGTAACTCCCAAGTTATCTGCCTGCTGATTTTCCTTCTGTTGTTATTAGATGGCAAATATGCCATGTGCCAGGTGGCATGCAGGTCATACTCTATGTAGGTCATAATAATTCTAAAAAGGTATGTCTCTGTGTACAAATACAGGATTTTTTTAATGCTCCAGCAACATAATATACAGGCTATGTTTGAGGTTGTATTGATACTTTGTAGAAGACAGTGAAATAATTTTAGAGCAGTTCGGTGATATTGTAGTAGGCAAATTATTTAATTCTGTAATTTGTTTTGAAATGACGAAATTTTGTAACTGTTGGCAAGGAATTAGTTAAGAAAAACAACGTGCTGATTTTATTAGTCCATTTGGCAATAATTTAGGCAACTGAGTAGTGGAATGATAACTAAAATCTGGTATCCTTCATGTTCAAGAGTGAGTTGAGTCTGAGAAATGAGTATTCTAATGTAAGGGCTCACATTACAGGAAATGTGTCAAATCCCTGCTAATACTTTAAAAATACTTCATTGTAAATATTTGTGTCTAATCATAATGCTGGGAGAAGCAATAAGACTAGAAGCATTTATTAGACAATGTATTTACCAATGCATTCAAGTGCAGAATTGCATACTGTAATGTATATGTAGTGCTCAATGTTAGGTGAATAATGACAAGTATTATTTAATCTGAGGATTTTGTGGATATGTTTCTCTGTATATGAACTGTCTGTTCCTACATCAATGTTTTCTCCCAAGGTGAATCGCATCTTTTGTTGGTTGGAGATCCAGGTACAGGGAAATCTCAGTTCCTCAAGTATGCAGTAAAGATCATGCCACGCTCTGTGCTTACTGCAGGAATTGGATCTACAAGTGCAGGTATGTGCTTCTTCACCTGGAAAAGTTTTTCTCGCTCTAGTATGTTTATATAGAAGCCTTTTACGTATGTGAACATAATGTGCTTCAGGTTGTATGAGCATGGCTGAAGCAGAGAACTACTGTGGAGCCATATGTGGAGGGCTGATACAACTCTGCAGAAGGGCAGTCCTGCCCCTTCATCTGTATCTGTGGAGGACTGTAATGAGCTTCTAACAAGGAACCTTACAAGCCTCGTCCAGAGGTACCTCTCAGTGCTTCGCTTGCAGATCTGGACCCGTATTTTTAGCAATTTCCCGTATGACAAATATGACATCATTCCAGAGCCCACACTGTGTGATGGGCTAGCATCGTTTGGCTTCTGCTGACCAGATTGGTTTCTCCTCCCTTCTGTTCTTCTAGAAGTTCTGTCTGGATGCCAGTTTGATTTCTATTTACTTTCTGAAAATTCACCCCTGTGCTGAGGAATCATTTCTTACTCATGAAGATGGTTTCAAGATGGTTTCAGAGAGCAAGTGCTTTTTTTTCCAGTTTTTTTCCTTCTTCTATTTGTTAAATTTAGGGAGGTCCCAGTTGGCTCTGAATGGCCGCCAGGCATCTTTACAGCTCCTCTGAGGACAATGTGCAGTGTCAGATTACCTCTGTCAATGGCTTTATTTGAACAAATGAATATATTACTTGTATGTTCAAAATCACAGAATAATTAGGGTCAAATCCCAGTATCTCAGCTACCATGTGTAACTTGAATATTCCTCAGATAGTGCTGTTTTTCATTTTATGTCTGGAAAACAGCATTATTTAGACATGGGAGAACCAGAAAATAAAACTTCCCCAGTTCCACAGCTATGTGTATACTGGGTCTTCTGTAGCTTGGAAGTAGAATGTGATGTTGAACATAAACACTCTTGTGTGCAGAGAACTTGCTACGAAACAGATATGCCTCTGATTTTCCATTCAAATTGATGACAAATAGGTCTAGATAGAAGCCAGAGAGAAAATTTTGGCCAAGCATAACCTGTTTTCCACTTGTCCTGTTGAGAACAGGATGGATAATTTCAGATTTGCACAGTGACTTGGAGTGAAATTTTGCCATATATTTCAACGTGACTTTGCCCACTTTTGTCAGTACTGATCTCCCCGTGTCAGCTGCTTTTGGCCTCTGATGTTGCTGTCACCTTCTTCATCACATCTCCCTCCTGTGCTTCATCTTCCATATGATCTGGTTTCCAGCTCAGCCATGATAGCGAGGTTCAAAGACATTTCCATGAAAACCAGTATTGCATTTTACAAGCTTAGTGTGGTATGTGTGCAGTTACGATGTGTGGAGATGAAGTTTAATCTACTGAAAGGATTGTCTGGGCCTTTAGATCATCTACATTTCACTTAAATATTCCTTATATTTTAAAAAAATTTCATGATCTTCCAGCCCCCCTTCCCAAAATCAAACAGCAGGTGCACCAAATTTCCGCTTTAGAATTCTTTAGGGTCCCTAACACAAGTGAAACTTGAGTGTCTAGCAAGAAATCTTATTAACCCTACTTTAATTGCAAGGAACATTTCCATGGTTAGAACTGCTGGACTAAAGCATTAATTTCTAATCAAGGAGTTTGGATATTGCTTGAATTATTTTCTTTGCCTTTCCTGTGCAAGGCATGTTTTAGGAATCTGATTGTAGCTGCACCAAACCTTGATTTTTGTCAACTTGCTCTTTATGCAGAAGCTTCAAATGAAGAGTTTGGAGACTGCTTTACTTCCTTA
>WEIV01004713.1:169299-179955 GCA_013390005.1 Calyptomena viridis | reverse complement strand
AGCAGTCTAGATTACATTTAATTGCTAGTTCTGGGATTACAGTCCATATAGGCCAAAACACACCTGAGGTTTGGTAAACTCTGGAGAAGTGTAAAAGCTGTTCACATTCGGATCCCTCTTTTAGAGAAAACTACCTTTGGTAAGATTCTGTGCTTTAACATGCCTTGTACCCTTTACCCATCCAGTACTGCTTTAGGACACAAGATACTTAACAACCATTGAGTTAGAATTCTGCTTCCTAAACTCTCTGTCCTATCAGTTTTCCTTGGTTTTCTGTACAAGCATTTATTTGTACCAGGACTATTAGATCATTAACATTCTCCTTGTGCCAAAAATTCCCTTTCTTTCCTGCTCTACCTTAGCTACCATGTGCTTTGGAATCCACTATGGCCCCTTTGGGGCCCTGCAGTATCATGTGCCTGTTGCAGCCCACTAACCCATCCAGACCTAAGTGGAATTTCCTTGCAGAATTTCAGAAAACAGTAACCTAACTCTTGCAGCTTAATTTGCTGCTGGCCTCTGCTCTTTCAATCAGGTTGCTGCCCTCCTCTGCACTTTTTAAACAAAACCTGCACTTCACCACACGTGTTTTGCCTGCTTTACGAAGTGTGACCCAGGAGAAGGCCCTGCTTTCTTGGTGAAGGTATGGAAGACCTTCATCTTTCTATCTCAACAAGCTCTAGTTGCCTGCTTGCTGCAGACAGCCCTTACAAGTGACCAATAACCTATTCTTTGTTTTGAAAAAAATGGAGCTTTATCTCCACTCAGTGAATAAGTTTCCAAGTTTGCTTGTTTTATTAGGTTGCCTTTCTTGCAAACACTTAGTAGAAATTTTCTGTTGAGTGCTCTCTACAGCTTTAGGACTTCTATGAGGAACCTGGATTTGTTCCTCCCACATCTCTTTAATGAGAGTTGGCAGCCAGAAGACCAGCCCACGTGCAACAACTGAATGTCAGAAATTTATTTGACCACTCTAGGACTTTCTGATTTTTAAATAAAAGATGGGAGAACCATCTGTCTGTTTGGTTCTGTCTACACGGTTTTTTCAAAGGTCTGGTTCATTCTCCTTGACTAGTCTCTCATCTCAGANTTATTGTATTTGCACATTTTGAATTACCAGTTTCTGCTTTCTTGTGAGAGGACAGTCCTAATTCACATTTTTNTGCCTGCTTGCTGCAGACAGCCCTTACAAGTGACCAATAACCTATTCTTTGTTTTGAAAAAAATGGAGCTTTATCTCCACTCAGTGAATAAGTTTCCAAGTTTGCTTGTTTTATTAGGTTGCCTTTCTTGCAAACACTTAGTAGAAATTTTCTGTTGAGTGCTCTCTACAGCTTTAGGACTTCTATGAGGAACCTGGATTTGTTCCTCCCACATCTCTTTAATGAGTTGGCAGCCAGAAGACCAGCCCACGTGCAACAACTGAATGTCAGAAATTTATTTGACCACTCTAGGACTTTCTGATTTTTAAATAAAAGATGGGAGAACCATCTGTCTGTTTGGTTCTGTCTACACGGTTTTTTCAAAGGTCTGGTTCATTCTCCTTGACTAGTCTCTCATCTCAAAATCACAGGGAGTCAGTCATTCAGCTACCTTTTATTTTTAGAAATTGCTACATCATTTTCCATAGAGACTTAGTGAAGCTTAACAAAATCTCTCTATGGGTTCTCACCTTACTACTGAGTTTAACCACCTGTTTTGTAGTCCCCAGAGCCATGAGGCTGCTTGTGCATATTTGAATGAGATAATCACTAGTAAGAAAATACCTCATTTACCCCTGGAGCGATCAGTTGGTGTGCTCAACTCCATAAGAACAGGAACCAATACATGCCTCTTGATGGCAGGGCTGGAGCTCATGGATACTCGGGCCAGTCATTCTGCTGCTGCTTGGTGCATATTTGGCTGTTCCCATTTGTGAAAGTTTAGTTTGGCAGTGCATCCCTCCACAGATGGACTGCTTAAAGAATTTTGTGAACTGTATTTAGAACAGCTTGCTTAAAAATCTGGGAAACTATCAGTTGTTTCCCCAGCTCTCCAGTTCTGTCTAACATGCCTTTCTGCACTCTATAACATGCAGCCTTCTGGCCTCTCCACTTACAGCCTCTGCAAAGCCTTACAAGTACTGCGTTTTTGGTGACACTTTGCAATGTCTGGCATTGTCCATATCATGCCAACAGCAGTTTGCTATTATTTTCTTTCTTTTCATTGAAGGGAACTGGCTCAAGGGGAAACAACCTTTTTTTTTTCCCATTCATAGTAAGCCTTGTCCTTCTAGGCAGTTTTAAGGTGCTAAAAGCTGTCTCTTCTGATCCATTAGAAACCAATCCAAGGTGGCTGACTTGAGCCATCCAGCTGTAGTTATAAATAGAGTACATGGTATCAGTATCCTGAGGTATGCAAGACACTGAAACTGGAGATATTTTTCCCTCTTTGTAGATCCTCAAACTGTCCCTGGGCATTCCTGAGCTCATACAAGCTAAGGCAGTGCCAAGGAAGACTTTTCTACTGTGGATTCATACCGTCCCTGATAAAGTTATTAACACAGATGCAGCCTTTAGGCCACTCTTCTCTGATATTCACTTCTACCATGCAATTGTTTTCCTGAACAGTTACAACTACGTGAAGTATTTTCTATCATTATGTACCTTGAAAGTATTTTCCTGAGAGCATGGCTTCATTGGCTGTTCCTTCAGCAGTTGGGCCTCAAGCTGAAAAGGAAGTCTGGTAGACTTCCTGAAGGAATGAAATTTGAAGTTGTGATCGAACACTGTCAGAGATAACACTGCATCCGCAAAGACGTCTCATCTCTTGGAGATTCTTAAGATCCTTTCATTTCCTCTCTGCAATGCTGCTCCAAGATGGGTTTGTCCTGAGACAGAGCTTATATTGACTAGCAGCATGCCAAAGATTATTTAGCCAATTATCTGTCTTCGAAAATTTTGGTCTGTTCATACATCAGTTCCTGAAGACCTCTCTTTAGGATGGATGGGAAATACTGCAGGAGCAATGCAGCAACTTTCCCATGTTGGCTGAAGGTTTCAGGTTTTACATACTTCTGATATAGGGCATCCAGGCCGGCCTTCATCACATTTTTTCACCCTACTGTTGAAATGGCAGGCATTTCAAGCTGTTGATTTTTGGATGGATACATCCTCAGAATTCCCTTTACCATACCATGAAGCCCCTGCTTCTTTCCAGTCTGTATCAGTGTAGCTCTGCCCCACCTTTCTAGTGAGATAGGACAAACTGAACAACACCCTTACTTTGAAAAAGAGGCCTCCTTATCTCAGAGTCCAGAGGAGTTTTGGAGGGAGACCCCAAGAACTCCCTGAAAGTTCCTGACATTTCAGCCATTTCTAACACTGCTGTTAACACATACCTGTTGTCTCCCACATCTGATGCAGCCCTTCTGCAGCACACACACCTCCCTCCTCTGATGTTCTCTGTCTGCAGACAGGCCAGTCACACCCCTCATGTCACAGACAGCAAGTACCCAGCCATGCCTCCAAACCAGCATTAGCTAAAGCTGGAAATGTTCAAGTGTATCCTCCCTCCATCTGTTCCTGAAGGGGCTTTTGCTTTCTAAGTTCCATTCAGAAGCCTGGGTTTTGCCTTTAATAAAGCCTCTCTAGTGCCTCCAGCTGGCTCTTCTTCCTTAGATTGTCTTCATTGCCCAGACCAAGTATCAAGCAAAAATCCCTCCACCCTCTTCTCCAGCCCAGTTTTCATATCACACACTGCAAGACCAGCTCTTAAAAAGTACAACTTGAACTGGAAACAGAAATGGCAAGGCCTAGCACTAAAACAAATAGTCCCACACACTGCCAGCCCTTATACACAGTTGTCAGTTTTGCTGCATCTTGCTGGCTGGCACTGAGGAGAGGCCCCCAGCAACAATTAACCTGTCATCTCCAAACCAAACTTCTCTGGCTCTCAAAAAAATGAGATCATCTATAACCTTACAGACCCCTGTGCTCTGGATAAGGAGTAGGGTAGTTAAGTGAAGGATCTCCTGCAGCTGTTCAGACAGAAGCCACAAGATTTAATTAACTTTGCTCTCTTTCTGTCTCTGGTAAACTAGGATTTGCCAGGATTGCATGTGCATAGTTTTGTGTGAGGTTTTTCCTTTTTCTTCCCTACCAGCATTTTCAGATGGCAGTGGACAATCTTAAGTCTAGCTGCAAGTCTAGGCTCTGGTCTGAGCTGACTTCCAGAAAACCAGCAGTTCAGGCACTGCAAAGAAAATGACTGTCAGATCATCAGATTTCTTTGTGACTTTGTCAGTCACACTTCAAGATGGTCTGGCAAGCACATAAATTAAGTTACTGTTGCTATTGCAGCAAAGTTTTGAGTTGTTGAAGAATGGTAGAGTAAGGGTTGGCTTTTTCAGTGGAGCTTTGCAGAGCTACTGGAAAGATTACATTTCACCAGTCTCCATTATGATGGAGCTGGAGCTTTTTTGCCCCCATCAAACTTAAGCATCATAGTAATTCAGACTGAAGGTGACACCTGAATAAATCACAGTGGTGATTATGAAAATGAAGGGACAATTTTTTTTCAAGCTAGACATAAAAAACCCACCCATGCTCTCTATCCATAATGTTCCCTTGTCTGATCTGTTCACTTCTTCACACACAAGTAACCTCTGATAAGCATTATGGCAGCCTTCTAATAGAACTGAATCTGTCTGAGGTAAAAATACAGGGAGATAGATACAGCACCAGTCCTGTCAACAGAATCTGTAGCACTCCCTTCCATCTTCTTTGTCTCTGCAAGTGGAAGCCTGTGGGAAAGTGACTTAATCTTCAAACTTGAAACTGTAACACCATGCTGTTGGCACTGGTTGGCTGCATCATGTGCACAGCCCTGCTTTGTGAAAGCTTTCAGAGATCAGGGACAAGTCTTTACAGATACCTTACATGCACTCTATCTTTTAATACCATTGTGTCTGTGCTGTGCTACTGCCTGAAGTCTTTGGAGTATTGGAACTTGGTTTCTCAAATTCCACATCTCCAGAATGTGAATTTTGTCAGGAAATGTGATACTCATATGTATATGGATTGCTAAGATCTGGATAAAGTTGTAGAAGACCTGAGAGGCATCCAGCCTCTCAAAAAGCACAGAAATACTATTTATCTTGTAAAGATCATGAGGTAGTGTTGTTCCTCTCCCCCTTTCACTAAGCATAGTATTCTTTTTCCTGGAATTGATAGGCCAGCTATATCTAGGATGAGTTACTGTATCAGGTAAGGCATTGCCAAAATCGACTGCAGCATCCTACCATACAGCTGAGCTTCAAATTCATTGCACCCAAGTTCATGTGCACAATTGACTTTTTTACTCATTAAAAACAGAACTTCATTTTCCAATTTCTCTAAATTAATTGGCTTACCAGGTGTGACTGTATTCTGTAGTAAATTTTGCAATAGCAATAAGTTCTGCTTCCATCATTCTAAGAAGCCTTTATGCTACTGACAGATGGATTCTGGTTAAAACTTGTACTTGATCATGTTTTCATTTGAATATTCGATAGCTGCAAGGGTTTGAAACGCTACCACAGTAGTCTTTCTTCAAGGCAGATTTCACAAGCCTATCAAAGCTTCAGATGACTAAGCTATTTACATGTTTATATTTAAGAGGTATCTTAAAGAGATTTATAAATAGAACAATAAAGTGCATGAAAAATCTCAAAACGTCACTACAGATCTAAAAGTTGCAATATAATTGAAAACCAAAGATCTTTCTTAAAAGTTCACAGAACTCCAGCCCTCAAGTGAAGCAACTGCTAGTTTAAGGAAACAGTTGTGTTAAGCCATACTGATGTTACAGTGTTAGTATTTTTAAATTGCTAGTCATCATTTTAAACAATTAGAGAGATTTTTAAGAGCACACACTAGAATTACAGTTCCAAGTATTAATGGATTTCAGTAATTCATTCAGCTACCCTATGTACTGCTGAGCTTCCATGTGCATGTACTTTCAGATCAGATTCCTTTCCAATTTAAAAAATATACATGTTCCAGATGAAGGTGATTTCACTAATGATGTGGAAAGACCAAAGCACTAACTGCTTGAGACATCTTCATCCCCATTACAGAATGCAGAGAGAATAGAAAGCATTCTATTTTTATTCAGAGCTGTACTGTCAGTCATCATGAAATCTTTTTGAAGGGCCTGGAACCTTCAAGGGTTCACAGTTTGGGCAGTTACTTGTAACTAGCAGAACTATACTCCTGTGATCTGGCATGACAGATTACAAAATAAATGGATAAAGCTGATAAAGATTGGAAGGAATAACTAAATTGTTAGTGTCATTATGACACCTTAAGTCTTCACAGTTTACTGCTTAGTTTTTTGTATCTATCTTCAAGGATGCCTCAGGTAATAGGGATGTCTCAGTACTAGAGCTTCAGGGCAAGTAATGTATTCTGCCTGCCACAGCAGGGTTTGTATCTTGATTTATACCAGTGCACAGGATTGCCTTACACAGTAGAGAGAAAACAAAGACATTTTAAATTCCAGGCATTTCAAAAAAATGAAAGAATATCTAAACTCCTCATTACTAATGAAAAAGACAGGAATAAAGCATACTTGAAAATAAACAGACCAACCAGCAGTGGTACATAATACTCTTGCAGAAGAGCATTTTTAGGATACTCACACTATTCCTTTTGACACTTAAAAGTTTCTAGTAATTGCTTGTATCCTTCCAACCAATTACATATGCTATTAGGGTGGCTGAAAGAGTTCTTTCCTGAGATATCTACTCAAATCCCCATGAAACACTGTCCTGAACAAACCAGTTTCACTAAACAGCAGCAGCAAGAGATTAAAAAAAAAAGTCCTAAACTCCAGAATAGCAGATGGTAAATCTCAAATTGCATGCTTTAAGTAACAAGTATGTGCACTGAAAGGAAAAGAAACTTACACCTAAAATTATACTGTGCTGCCTGCTTTCAGAGCAAAAGCACATTTTTGGACTTTTTTTTTTTAAGTAGTACTTTTTTCTTTGCACTTCATCTATGACAGCTTTGTTCTTACGCTGCTATTAAAGGGCACTTTATATTTGGCAATCTGGGTATCAGAGACAAGGACATGGCATTATTCCTTCATTTTGCCTGAATGTTTTAACTTTTAAACTTTTTTTAGCTTTTAATAGTGCTTACAAAGTAAAGGGGGAGGGAATACATATACTTTAATCAGATTTGGTTTAGACCACATAGAATAACACATTAGAAAAAAAGGCAATTACTTAAAAATAGTTGTATTTATATTCCACAATTTGCTCAAATACTGTTTGTTTGTTGAGGTTTTTTGGGGGTTTTTTTATAAACTTTCTACAGGATGTTTCAAAACAAGTTCTTCCCACTTCTTGTCAACTATGTACTTATGGAATTTGAGGGAAATAGTTCTGGTTGTTTTTACAGTTTAACACATATACAGTACCAAAACGAAGGTGATTAGTCACATGCAGTCCATATGAGATTCTAACATAACATTTAGTGAATTTTCTGATGTTGACCACCCCTTTGATGCTGAAGGTAATGCATCTGTGGAAAGCAGAGACTGTAGATTTGGGTTACTGCTCTCTGCATCTTCCAGTTTTTCAGTGTTGTCCTCCCAATTAATGTGGAATCTTGTGACTCTGGGATTAGATGCCAAAATATTCCTTTGAAGCTGGGAAAGAAGAAAAATATAGGGATTGTAATATGTACATCTCAAACTGGAGTTCACATGCATATAGATTTTTTTCCTTTTACTCCCTGTACTTGTTTGTGTAAAACAACTTGTTTAAAAAAGGCATTTACATAAATGTGATTCTATAGGTACTACCTGTCCATCAGAAATACACTTACAGTGCACACCACTTATTTAACATCCTACTCAGCAAACCAACCACTTTCTTGAGAGGATATTTTAACTGTTCCATGTGTTCAAGGCTGTACAAGAGCTTCATAAGTAAAAGTGTTTATTATTTTATCCAGCTTTCAGGAAAGCAAGTTACTTTTACTCCCCCAAAGACCCTGCAAACCTCAGTGCTTCATTAAATTTTGCATCAGTGTTATGGTATTTGTAGTAAGTATCAATTCCATCGACTTCCCACCTTCATTTAAGAGTATAACCTATCCTTAAATTACCAAACTTTAGATTTATTTCACAAAGTAGATTATCTACTAGAGTTCTAAAGTAAAAGTAAAAACATTACTTAGATTTGAAAGATACTAACACTGTGGCAATGGACATAATTACTCACATCTTATTCTCATGCTGGCCTTCATTTTCCTTCAAAAATATGTTGCATTTGTTTATGTATGCAGCAAAAAAGAAAAAGTTTGTTTTCTCTTTATCTTGAAAGGGGTTAAAGATCATAGTTACCTGGAGGATGGCAAATTATTGCCACTCGACACTCGTTAAAGTTAAGACTGATCACAGGAAAAGTCTGCTTCCTTGATTTTATTCTCCAAGAAAGTCTACTCTCATTAAGTATTTCTCAAACCCTTATGCAAAATTGAAAAGACCATTTCTATTTTAGAACCACTTAGTAGGGTTTATTATCCATCAATTAATCAATTTAATAACATTCCTGCTTGTGTGTTTCCATTCTGTCCTGACAGGGACTTGGTAAACAAAAATATGATAGCTTTTGCTGTTCTTTTCCATAGTTCGAGGCATTTTTAAATTCAAGTACTTAAAGGAAGTCACTGTTCTGGCATTCACAACCAACATAATGCATGTATAATAAAAAGGAAAGAAAAAGGAACGTAGCAAAATTTATTAGTCCTCAGAATTAACAAAAAAAAATTTCACTTCATATTTTAATTCTAGTCGTAGTTTAATTATGACCATTTTTTAAAAACTTAGCCTGCATGTAATTAAAAAACTTAACTTTGTCAAGTTGTCCATTCATTGGATAATCTGCAACTGGTTCCACCAGGTTGATGGGCCTAGAACAGAATTAATCTGTTTTTCTGAAGAGCTTTGTAAACACTGGGCAGGTGGAAATAAATACAACGGTTTATTTCACACAGTCAATGTGAAAGTACAGCCAAGTCTTCAAGATAGTGGAAATTGCAGATGGTTTCTCAGTGTTACCCAAACTTATGACAACTACACAGTACTTGCAGTTTGTTCCCCCAAGTATTTTCCATTGTTTGATGCCTCATTCCATGCACTTTATTAAATCACGTTCTTTGTTTCTTAAAAATCTCTAAAAGCACACCTCTGATACACAACTAGAACAAAACATGCCTTACCTTAGAAAAATCTGGCTTTACTGGTGGATTCTCTCTCAGTTCTGTTTCAGTATATTCATTGTTTACATAGTAGCCGACTCTAATAAATTCTTGACCTCTGTAAGTGCACGTAATTAGCACAACTGTTACACCTACTGCATCTGCATCTGGAATAAGCCCTGGGTTAGGTGCATCAGCCTAAATGTGAAAGGGAAAGATAAATTAAAATCAAATTGATAACACTATTGAAGACAACCCTGCTAGAAAGGTATGTATGTTCTAGCAGCTGAATATTGACTATTTTTAAAATTGTTCTTCACGTTAACTAGAAAATATACCTGCTTTCACAACATCAACCCTAGATTTAGAAGACTATCCTGTAGAGACAGAATTAAATACAGTAGTATTGTTTGCTGACATTTTCCATGGGTGATTAGGCAGGTTAGATCCCAAACTGCTTTTAAATACATAATCAGCTGAACCACTGTTCGAGCAGGTGTACTAACATCACTCCAGTTCTACAGTGCCATTGTTCTCCAGCCCATCTCAGTAATTCAGTAGAGCAAGATTATTTTCTTTTATACTCTCAAGATTGATTTGGTCCATATCTATGTTTTTGACAAGACTAAGTCCTTAAAACTACAGACTGCAGCTTATACTTAGTAAGAAGAGCAGAGATAGGCTACAGTGAGGTTTGAGCTGTCCCACAGACTTCTAGGAAAGGAATAAACTGCTCTCTCTTACCTCTCCTAATACCTATGTTTGTTAAAATTTGTGCAGCTAAATGAATGTATCATCTAAGACACCCAACATTTTCAGCCAATATGCAAACCTAATTAATAGGCACTTCATATGATCTTCTGCAGTGTCCTTACATGGCTCTGCAATTTTTTATCAATGAAATTTGTGTTGTAAAATGTGGCTCACATCAGTCCTTTAAAATGCTTCCTAACTCTGCATTTATTGATAAAACATGATACCTCATTCTGCTGTAGGACTTAAAGTCACAGATATCCTGGCATACTGAAACAGCTTCATAGTTAAAACTTTACATGAAGATGTGAAGTCAATAACAAACATCCATGTTCCAAGAACAAGTGAAATAATGGTTTGGGTGTAACAAACCTTGCCTAAGGACAGAGAATGAATGGAATTAATTCCTGTTGCCCCTCTCATCACTACTTTCCTGTAGTATTTATATGCTCCAGCACAGTGAAATTTGGGAGCTACTGCTTACACAGCATTGGCTTCTACTCTTTGGGACTTCAATTCTAAGCCTTCAAACCAGTCTAGCATTTTGTAAGAAGCTGTAGATACTTTGCACAAGGTTTAGAGGAGTCAGACCTCTCAGGTACAAATACACCAGAGGGAGAAGAGACCAGGCAGTCAGGTAGAACACAACTTCCTCCAGTCCTGAAGGAAA